>VMDO01008519.1:0-23554 GCA_007922755.1 Pedetes capensis
GGTAGAATGCTGTTCTGTGCATCTGAGGCCCTGAGTTCAATTCCCCACACTGCAAAAACAGAAGGACCTGGCAGCCCATTCCCCAAACAATCAGCCATTGAAAACCCTCTGAGTAGCAGAGAAGTACTGACAATAGTGCCAAGCATGGTACAGTAATGCCAGGTAGTGTTTCGTCCTGTTGTACATAGGGTCTCTATGGGTCGTACCCAACCCAATAGCACCTAACAACAGCAACAAGGGCAAAAGACTGTTTCCAATAAATGGCACCTGGTCTACTGGCCATCCATATGGAGAAATTATGAAGCCTAACACATGCATAAGGATGACCCAGTAATTCCACTCATAAATATGTTGTTGTTGTTGTTGTTGTTGTTAGGTGCTGTCAAGTTGAGTCCAACTCACAGTGACCCTATGTACAAAAGAATGAAACACTCCCTGACACTGTACCGTGCCTACCACTACTGTCAGTACTTAGGGCTATTCATAGAGTTTTCAACAGCTGATTGTTTCAGGAGTGGGTTACCAGGTCCTCCTGGATCCCCCAAAAAGCATGTATACATGTGCATTGAGAAGCTTGAGTAAAAGATGCCCCCCCCCCGTGTTTTTGTTTATAGTATCTCAAGTCTGGAAAACAGCATTCATACTGGAGAGAGAACAGAAACTGTGGTATAGTCACGTAATTAAATGTGAGTTGGTAACAATAATGAAAAATGACACTATCCGGACGGCATGGTGGAATCTTGAAAACATGGTATAAGAAAAGCCACACATACAAAAACCAACACTGTACGATCCCATTGAATACAAATAGCCAGAAAATCTGGGCAAAAGTAAACTATAATGTGTAATGACATGCTTAGGAAGAAGCACAAAGAGACGCAGAAACAGAGCACATGCCTGTGTGTGCCCCGTGAGCATGGGGCCACAGCCTCGTGGCCAGCCAGCTGGGTGGACTGGCCTCTTCCTCACTACTCCCGCTGGGCAGTTTCTCAGGGGTCCCACATGAGGGGCTCAGGCGTTCAAAGCCCCCGGGAGTGAGCAGTCTCTCCGGGGTCCAGGGAGTGCCCCCATTCGGGCAGCAGAACGGGAGGTGCCTGTCACGTCAGGGTAACGCATCCAACCCCAGGCACCGCAAAGGCGCGCTGTTTCCTGGCGAGAAAGGCAATGGGGACGTGGGCCAGGAGCTGAGACAAGGCCAGCTCACAGCCTCCCTGGTGCACTGGGAACGAAACCTCCCCAGCACCCTCACACCCCGAGTCTTAGTCCATAACTCAGTCGTGCATTTGCGTGGTTGCAAAAGGGAGGCCATGGCCGACTGTGTGCCAACTTCTGATGGGTTGACAGGACTTTTGGGGGTGCAGAGGGCATGCAGCCTGAATGAGGGAAGCTGGCGCTCAGACTGCTGAGGGCTGACCAGCAGCCAGGCCGCAGTGGGTTGCCGAGGACAGCGCCTGCAGGAGGCAGCTCGCAGCCCTGGGGAAGGGTAGGTGCTCCACGGTTCTCCAACTGTCCCCATCACCCCTGTAGGGAGAGCCCAGCAGGACAGGGACTTCTCAGTGTGCACAGAGACAACGAAACCAGAACAAGTCACAGGCTGCGCACCGAGGTTGGCCCTAGCCAGCGTCTGCCCTCACTGAGTGTCCACCTTCACCTCCTAAAACATCATCATCTACTTTGCCATCTACTGTAAAATGAACTCTATGATCACTGGGGAGAAAAGGTGAATTTTCTTCTTATTTATCAAATACTCAATTTATTAAAAGTTACACAGGTATTTTTTGCAATGTATGTTGAAGAATAAATACAAACATTCAAGAATAAAGACCTCACAGTAGGACGAAATTCTAGGCAAAACCAGATGCCTATAAGGAGCCCGAGGAAGAGATGTTAGGCGGTCTCTGCCTTGGACGAGAACGTGTTCATGGATTTTCTGAATGACTGATGGTGAGTATCAAAGCCACGTTGGTATTCAGCTGCTGGGATAGTCTTATAAGAGTGACTAACAGTTTTATTTCAGAATGTCAATATTTACAACACACCAGAAATCACATTCTTTACAATTATTTACATTTTTGATTTTTAAAAATTGGATGTCAGCTTCAAAATGCACAAGTGATTTGACAACTTGTCAAAATTCTGTTTGGAAAAATGAGAGCGAAGGCTTTGAAGTCTCCATTCTACCTGGTTCTACATACAGCCTGGTCAAGCTGAGCACCAACTGTATACCCTAAGACAAAAGCAAACCCTGATCTGGCAGAAAGATGGGGTCAAAAGGACAAGGCAAGTCGTGACAGCATCCGAATGTGAAAATGGCCCGGTGCCCAACATGGAGCAGTATCGCAGGAGACAGGCTGGGCCTCCTGGGCACCTGGAGGGGGGAGATCAGGAGAAGGTCAAGAGAGGCGGCCCTTGGGCAGGGAGGGCAGCTGAGGGCAGGTACAGCAGTGGGGGTGGAAGTGTTGGTGTGGCTTTGCAGGAAGGGGGGGAGGAGTGGGGCAGAGAATGAGTAGACCAGCAAGAGAAGTGAAAGGAGGCCAGCTGTCAGAAAGCCAGAGTGCACCACGGCACGGCCTTGGACCAGGAGCTTGAAGGTGCAGCTGGGCCCTCTGCAGAATTCTCACTTTACCTGTGTGCCAGGTAGGCATGCAGTGGGCACACAAGTGGGCAAGGAGAGGCCATTCCTGTGGTCAGTTCATGGAGTGGATATCTAGAGTCCCTTGGACACCCAAGTACCTGTTGTACTATCTCATTGACTCTGAGAGGATGCAGAGCGCCCAGCCCAGGCCTGCTCTGATCTCAAGCATTGTGCTCTTCAACTGACATTAAATGAGCACCTACAACCTGCCAGGTGCCAGGACCCAAGGCCAATACCACGCGCTTCCCTTGGAGCAAAGCTTGCTATAAAAGCAGGCTGTGTGCAAACACTCAGTAAGGCTAACAAACACCCACCAGCAGAAGCTTCATAGCACCGAGCAGTGAAGACTAAAGACCACAGACCTTTAGGAAAGTAGCCAGCAGGTAAAAGAAGAGAGAGCAGAGCCCTGGCCCAAGCCCCCAGGAGCACCTCACCCTCCTCACTCTTCCCTGTCCCAGACCTGTGCCAGCCGCAGAGCTGCCCCACCAGGAAGGAAAATCCCACAGAGTGGTTTCTGCTGCCACAGCCAAAGCCAATTGAGCCAGGATGTTCAGACTTAACCCACACTGGGTGCACATTTTTCTTGAAGCAGATGATGAACCCTTGGGCCTTAGAACAGAAGCACCTGCAACGTGACTGCTCCCCAAGTTGTAAGGTTATTGCTGCCCCCCGCCGCAGTCAATCTCCAAGTAAGTCTCTCCATTAAGCCCAGGGTCCAGGGGCACAGATGAGGCCCCCTGACAAAGTCCCACCTCTGGCTCCACCAGACCCATCATCATGTCAGCCCCAGGTTCCCAAAGGAGCACAGGCTGGGGGCAGTGAGAGGTGGTCATGGCCACATCCAGGCCTCCACAAAGGCAAGTGGAGCTGCCAGCCCAGCAGGGGGATGGAGGCCCAGGGCTGGGCTCTGTCATCCAGGCTCCCTGCAGGGTCTGCCTGCCAAGTCTGTCCCCCTTTTGAGATGGCCTGGACCTGCTGCAGAGCCCAGAAAATAGCCAGGGACAGCTGGCCCAGCCCACACCCCTGTGAGTGTCTCATTTCCAACGCCAGCTTCTTGTACCCCCATCCCTACAACGTGGCTGCTGCTCAGAGGCCCCAGACACTCTGAGTCTGCACCCCATGTTTTATACAGTTGACTTCAATCCACCCTAGAATTGGGGGCAGAGTGCACTTGGTTGGTCTGTTGGTTGGCTGGATTTTGGTTGTTTCCTAGTTTTGTTTGTTTGTTTGTTTTTGTTTTTGTTTTGTTGTTGTTGTTGTTGGTGGTGGTTTGTTTTTCAGTTTTTTTGAGACAGAGTCTCACTGTGTGGCCCAGGCTGGTCTGGAATTTGCTCTATAGAGCAGATTGGCCTCAAGCTTGCATTGATTCTCCTGCCTCCACCTCCCAAGTGCTGAGATTACAAGGGTGGGCCACCACACCTGGTTTTACTTTTCATTCTGTTTTGTTTTTTGAAACAGGGTCTTACTATGTTGCCCAGGCTGGTCTTGAATTCTAGGTTCAACACATCCTCCCGCCTCAGCTTCCAAGAGTAGCTAAAACTACAGGTGCACACCATGCCCAGACTAGGATCAGGGTTTGCATGAGGCGGAGCTGCCTAGCTGGATGCAGACACTGACCAGCACCCACTCCCTCAGCAGAGGCCTCCGTGGCCCCTGCCTCTCCAGTGCCTCTCCAGTGCCCCTTACACCTGCCAGTCAGGCCAGGGGCCAGAGCAACCTTCCCCTAAAACAGCACGTTGGAAATTAGTGTCCCGGCCCACACTGCCCCTGTGGACTTTGCAGAGCCCGTCACAAGCTCAGTCTCCTTTGTTCAAAGAGCATGTATTAGGTGCCCACTGTGTGCCTGGCCAGGCGAGGCTCTGGGATAGGGTCAGCCGCAGGCAGGACCGTGCAGTGTCCTCTCTCCTTGGGTGTTCTCACCAGCCCTCCTGCTCTCTACAGCCGGGGAGGACCTAGGCAGGATGGTGAAAATGCCACTCCCCGGCCTGTGGAAGGGTCTAGCCTGTCCTGGGCCAAGCCTGGAAGAGGCGATCTGGCCCTTTGTCATGCAGGGGTGGAGGCCAGCACCCTGCTCTCTGCCCATCACAGGCCCCAGCTTGGGATTAGGCTGAGCCCATGCTGAGGTGCCCTGACCCTGTCCCCAGACCCCCTGCAGCGGCCATCTGCCAACACTGCCGCAGCTCCGCCCCTGGGCGCTGTGAGAAGGGGTGGCAAAGGGCGGTGGTAGCTGGCGCTTTCTGGGTGGGCTCAGCCCCTCAACCCTCGGTGCGCCCACATGGGCGCAGACTGGCGGCTGCTGCAGCCCCAAAGTGACTCCGCCCAGAACGGACACAGGCAACACTGTACCCCGGAGGCCGACGCGGCCAGGGCCGCTGGCGGAGCCCCCAGGCGTCCCCTAGCCCGCTGGAGACCACGGCCCTCAGGGCGCCACCCCCAGCCCCGCCCCAGGCGTCCCCCGCGCCGCCGCTCGGCGACACTGCGGCAGGCGGCGGGCGCGTTGCCATGGCGGCCGGGCGCGCGTAGCCAGCGGTGCCCAGTGCGAGCTGGCGGGCGCAGAGGCGGCGGCCAGCTGGGGAGGGGACCCGCGAAGGAGGGGACCTGCAGGGGAAGGGACCCGTGATCAGGGCGCGGATCGCTCCCAGAGCCCCCGTCCACCGCGCAGGCCCGGCCGAGCGCGCAGGACGCAGGCCATGGACCCGGCCGCCGCGGGTTTCTACGAGGAGGATGGCAAAGACCTGGACTTCTACGACTTCGAGCCGCTCCCTACCCTGCCAGAAGACGAGGTGAGCCCCCGGCCTGCGGGAACCCCACCTGCCCCCCAGAGGGGGCACGGAGGCACCGGGAGAGCTGGACCGCCCCCTTCCTCCCCACCCCGCCCCTGCAGACCCCGGGCCAGCCGGGGTTGGCCGCAGGGGTCCTGGCCTCAGCGGCCTGTGAACCAATGAATGCTGAGTGGGACAGCAGCGGGGTCTGTCACT
Organism: Pedetes capensis; assembly: GCA_007922755.1. Taxonomy (NCBI): domain Eukaryota; kingdom Metazoa; phylum Chordata; class Mammalia; order Rodentia; family Pedetidae; genus Pedetes; species Pedetes capensis. Next base: position 5,614 of record VMDO01008519.1, read on the forward strand.
GCAGAAGTTGGCATCCAGAGTGGGGTGGGCTCCTGGTTGTAACTGTTGGGAACGCCAGTGGGATCCCTCTGCACAGGGACAATGAGGGGCGCTGTTTACCTCCCCAGTGGGGGTGGGGCTGAGGGATGAGCCTCCTTCTTCAGGGCCAAAGCACCCCCCCAGGGCGACTCTGCCTGTGATGTCCCCCCATGGGGCTTCTGAGCCACAAGCAGCCACCTGCCTACAGAGCCCCTCATGGGAGAAGCTGGGCCCCACTTGGACCCACGGGCTGCGGGCTGGGGTCAAACATGCAAGCTCACTGCCGTGAACAAGAGTTAGAAGCAGTCGTAGAGGATGCAGCGGCTGTCAGGGGCACCTTGTCCTCTCCCCAGAACATGGGGTCTTGGGAGAGAGGCTTCTAGGCCACCCGCCTGGGACACCAGGGTGCTGTAGACCCTCCACCAGCCCTTCAGGGCAGGCCTGGCCACATGGTGAGCGAAACTCGGCCAGAAGCTCCAGGAACAGAAGCCTGGTGGCTGCAGTGTCCAGGGCCGGACCCTCCACCACTCTCCTGCCCTGGAGCCGTGGGCTCGGAACGCACGAGGGATCCATTCCCACTGCCCAGCCCTGAGGGGGCCTCTGGGGGGTGTGGAGGTTGTCGGTGTCCCCGCTCTGAGGTGGCCTGGATTTGGTGCGATGGAAGGTTGTGGGGAGGAGAAGCCAGGGAATAAATAGACCGTTGGCTATCTCCCTGGCTTTGATGGAAAAGAGAGGGCGCCCCCAGCACACAGCCTTCTGAAACTCCCGGAAATGTCTGTGAGATCAGCGTCAGAGGCAGATCTGAGCACCTCTCGCCTCAGCCACTGAGCTTTGAGGGTCTCCTCTGTGCCCTGCATCCGGCACAGCTGACAGTTCAAACCCAACCTCACGCCCAGAGTGCAGTCTGTCTGTCCACCATGCCCTGACACCTTCTGCTGTAGGAGTGCCCCGGTGTCCCCTCTGGACTGGAGAGACTGCTTCATGCACAAGGCATGGCGTTTCCATCCCATGACTGTGCCAGAACCTCTGGGGGAGCTGCAATGCCCTCATTTTAGTGGCATCATTGGGAAGTTCAGGTGGGCTCCTCACCTGGGGAGGGCTGCTGCCTCTGCTCCTATAAACAGGAGGGCATCCTCAGGCCCTGCTTCTCATAACATACCTGAGGTCCAGACTCCGTGCTCCTCTCACATAGTCCACGCTGTTCCTGCTGAGGGACCTCAAGTCTGCACACATCGGGGTCACGTGACTCTGAACCTGTCCCGGCCTCCTGCAGTCAGGCTGCCTCTGACAGCTGTCCCAAGCAGGGTGGAGAAAGTGAGGCTGTGGCTCAGCATGGCCCAGGCCATCGGCAGGCAAGGGAGATGCCAGACGCAGGATGCACACTGACCACAGGACGTAGACGCTCACCCCGGTGAGGTCAGGAAGGGCAACCTCACAGACACCTGCAGAAGCTCCTGGGAGGGCTCCGCCCCAGCCCGACCCACGGAAGTCCAGATGGCTGGTGAGCACACAAGAGGTTGTCTGACCTGATTGTGATCAGTGGAATGCAAAACACGCCCCCCATGAATCCCTACCGAGAGCCAAGAGGCAGGAGAGTGGGAGGTCTGCAGGCCCAGGCCTCTCAGTGCCCCTCGATACCATAAAGCTAGAGAGGGAGCGGTCTGTTGGAAAACAGCTGGGCATTCATTACTGAAGCACCCGTGTCCCAGCAGCTCTACTCTGGGGTGGCCTCTGAGATGCACTGGCGTGGGTGGGCCACGTGTGTTCGAGATCACGCTCGACTAGAAACCACCCAGAGGACAGTGAGTGGACTGGATGGCCTGGAGTTTGTGGCCATGGTGGATCCTGGGCCACCTGCAGGTAGTGCCACTGGGTCAGTAGAGGCAGAGGGCCCTGGGTCCACAGTGGAGACGTTCTGCCCAGGTGCTGAGCAAGATGGGCTTCCAGGAGAAGGTGGACCAATGTGGAATTGACATGGAATTCCAGCCACAGTGGAGAGGAGATGTGGGCTCAGGGGCAGGTCCATAGCTGCAAGAGAGGCGGGCACACCAGGCAGCTGTGGCCAAGAAGCAGGTGCTGCCGCTGGCCTTGGGGCTGTGGCCAGGCGGGCTTGGAGATGAGGCGGGCGTGTCTGGACACCAGCAGGGCCTTTCCTGTCCCCAGCCTCTCTCAGGCGCAAGAGCCCCTGTCCTCCCAAAGCCCAGTGAGTGCCTCCCACAATTTCCTCAGGTTCCTTGGAGATCAAAGGTGTGTGGGGCCCACAGCAGAGGGCACCCTATGAGGCCCTCTGGGGTCCCTGTGACCAGAACCCCAACAGGTGCAGAGCGGGAGGCAGCTTCGGGAGGCGGTGGCCACTCTGGGGGTGCACATCTTGGGGCAGGTGTGGCCAGAGTCTTATCTCCCCATCCTGTTGGAATATTCCCTGGCTGAAGAGTTCACTGGTTACAGGAAGTGAATTCGAAGTTTGCACAGTGACCCTCGGCCTCTGTGACCCCACTCCATGAGAGCCGGGCTCTTCAGTGCACAGAAGCTCCTGCAAGGAGGCTCTGTAGGGACCGGATGAGGGTCCTGCCCTCTTGGGCTGAGGCATGAGCTGAGGCCCCTCCCCCGGAGAGACAGTGTGCCCTGAGGGTCACATTCTTCTGCCTTTCCACATCTGCCTCACTCAGGACCAGGTGTTGAGGAAGACCTGGGCCTGTCCCCAGCAGATGGAGCCACCAGAGGTCAGCTAGAGGTTATGCCGTGCTGGTAGGAGCCAGGGGAGCTGTAGCCTAGGGGGTCAAGATGGCCAGCCTTATCACGCTGGATGTGTGGGAGTCGAGTGAGACAGACCTCTACAGGAGCCGAAACCGGCTATATATTCATAGCACGGCTCCTACCTCCAAAACGCGTGCCTCAGCCTGCTGAGCCTCACAGAGCCCACCACAGCGGCCCCACAGCTGCGCGTGCCTCACCTGGAGCTGGACCCACCTGGCAGTGGGTGAGCACTGGCCACAGGATCCGTGAGCAGCCTCTGTGGAAGCCGGTGCAGACATGCAGGCTAGGTTCCCGTCTGCAGGAGAGTCGTGGGGTGTCTCCTGGAGTTTGGGGGCCTGTTGACTGAGGCTGAGCAGCTGGCAAGAGTGACCTGGGCTCTCATCCTGGTCCCTGTCCCCTTAAGCCAATGTTCGGCCCCTGCTTCCACCCGCCCTAGTCCAGCTGCTTGAATTTGGGCAAAGGACAGTCTTTCCTCCCACCTGGAACAGAGCAGAGAGGAGGTAGCAGGGGCAGTCGTGGGCCCCAAAGGCAAGTGACCCCAGGGCCCAGCCCTGGGCAGGGGCGTCAGCTGGGTCCAGAGCCCTGTGTGAGCTGGATCTGGGTAGGGGCCTGCAGGTGTGGGAGGGCTGAGGTGCTCCGGCCTTGCCCATAGCCAGAGGCGATGACTCAGGCCCCGTGGAATTCACCCTGGTCACGCAGAGGACCTCAGCGCTTCTGCTTTTCCAAATTTAGACGCTCACGCCACGCGTGGGCACAGGGCTGCAGGTCTCTAGGTGCCCCGAGCACTGGCGGGGGCTCCCAGTTCTCCAGGACACTGTCCTGCTGGGCTGAACAGGAGGGGGTGCTGTGGGCTGCAGGATGGCCCTGTGGTACTGCTGCCTCCTCTTGGCGGCACATCCTGTCCCCAGCTGGGAGCAGGCGGGCCTGCTGGCCAGTGTAGCAGCAGGCAGAGGGTGTCAGCCGTGGGCCTGGGACCGGCTCAGTCACACATCGTGGGCTGGCTTTGTTTCTCCTGCTGGTACAGACCCACGGGGCCTGCAGGGCTGTTGTTACCTCACTTAGTGTGCACCTGTGTGTGCCTGTATGCACGTGTGCATTGCCCCATGTGTGCACTGCACCCTTGATTTGTCTACAAGTGCACTCCTGTGTGCATGCACACGTGTGGACCTCCTCAGCCAGGTCCTGTGGGTGTCGCCAGAGCCTGAGGCTCTCCTGGGGAGCTCTGGGCAGTGCAGAGGGGCTGTGTGTTCGAGCCCTCGCCAGGAAGGCCTTTTACCAGTCAGGAACACAGACAGGCCTCCTGCCCCAGAAAGAACTGGAGGCCTGGGGAAGCAACCTGGCCAGGCCCCTCCCGGGACTCAGAGAGCAAAATGGACAGATGGACATATGGGGTCGCATGGATGGAGCAGACCCGAGTCCCCACACAGAGCTCAGAGGCCCAGCCAAGCAGCCTGCGGGGGTCCTGCCCCCACTGCATCTGTCTGGCTGTGATCTCTGGTTTAAGCCCTTTGTCCACTGCCCTGTGGCCATGGGGATCCTTTACAGTGCCAGCCAGCTGTGGAACAATTCCTGGAAGGGCCACAACCGAAGCTGGGGGAGAAGCTTCACTGCCCCCACTCACCCACCCACCCTTCTGAGGGGTATCCACTTCCTTTGCTGACTCCAGCCCCACAGGCCCTCCCACCCTCCCCCAGGTGGGCACAACACAAACATGAACACAGGAGGTGACAGGACACAGGAGAGAAGGCCAGGAGAGGGCCTTGACGTCCAGGGGGTCTGATGCGTGTGAGTGCAAGTAGGAGGGTGCATGGGTGGGCGGCTGTGGCTGTGCCGGTGAGTGTGGAAGCGTGTAGCACGGTCTGTTAGTGGAAGAGTGTGGGCACTAGGTGTTAGCATGGGTGCGCCAGGGCATGTGCTGAGGCCTATGTGAGTGTTCTGTGTGTGGGGAAGTCTAAGTGAGTGTTCTGGTGCTGGTGGTGCTGTTAGGTACTGTTGAGTCAAGTCCAACTCATAGCCACCCTGTGCATAACAGAAGGAAACACTACCCAACACTGTGCCCCCCACGCACAGTCATTTTACATTTGAGGCCTTTGATGCAGCCACTGTTTCTTCTCATTTTGAGCCAGGCCACATCAGCAAGAGCAGGTCCCAGGGGTTTTCCTCCATTCCTGTCATTAGGGTCAACTCTACTTTGAGGCAACTCTTCTGCACTTGTTTCTTGAGCGCCTTCCAGCCTGAGGCACTCATTTTCCAGAACTATATTTGGCAGTGCTTCTCTACTATCCACTGGGTTTTCAGTGGATAATGGTTGCAGGAATGGGCTGCCGGTCCTTTGCCCTTGTTGTTGTTGTTGTTAGGTGCCATCGAGTCGGTATCCGACTCATAGCGACCCTCATAGGGTTTTCATTGGCTGACTATTTCGGGATTGCCTTGGGAGTGGATTGCCAGGTCCTTCTCCCACTTTTGCGGTGCTGGGAATTGAACTCGGGACCTCAGAGACTGCAGCGCAGCGCTCTACCCACTGAGCCAAATCCCAGCATGTGTCTTATTCTGGAACTCAGCTGAAACCTGTCCACCATGGGTGGCTCTGCTGGGATCTGAAATACCAGTGGCATAGCTTTCAGCATCAGAGCAGCATGGAAGCCCCCACAGGATGACAAGCTGACAGACGTGGGGGTACTCGGTGTAGAATTGTGTACGTGTATGTGAGAGGCTGTGAGAATGAGTGCGTGTGGACATGAGTGTGGTGATGTGCAAATGTGCAAAAATGAACGTGTACGTGTGGGGCGTGTGCTCGTGTGTGAAAGTGTTTACTCACGTTGCGTGAGTGTGTGCATGTGTGTGTGGGTGTGAAAATGTGTGGGCACATTGGAAGAATGTGAGCGTTAGACTTTTTATCACTGAGACGAATGTCTGAGAGAAATGGAGGAGGAATGATTTACTTGGCTTCCCATTTCGGAGGTTTTAGTACATGTCCAGCCGGCTCCATCGCTGTGGGCTGTGGTGAGGCTGAGCGTCATGGCGGGAGAGCATGGAGGAGCCAAGCTGCTCACTTCACGGCGGTCAGGAAGCAGGGATAGTGACAGGAAGGGCCGGGATAAGGCGTGCCCTTCAAAGGCTCGCCCCAGGAACCAATTTTGCTCCAGGAAGGCCCATCTCCTAAAGTTCCCACCACCTCCCAACATAGCACTGCTGGCTGTGGACTAAGCCTTCCGCACACACCCTGTGGGGGACGTTTCATATTCAAGCCATGCGTATTAGTTAGCTTTGGCATCACCATGACCAGATTCCTGACACCACTAAGGAAGGAAAAGTTTGTTTGACTCATGATTTCAGAGGATTTCCATCCACACTGTCTGGGAAGGGGTGGTTGAGGAGCAGGTGACAGAGGCTGGGGCGAAGGAAAGCTCTTCACGTCATGGCAGACGAGGAACTGAACTGCGAGTCTGGACCTGGCAGCCTGGGTGAAACCTAAAGCCTACCCCTAGCTACCGACTTCCTCCAGTTAGGCCCTCCCTCCCAAACATCTTCCCAAACAGTCTTCCCAGCCCAGGACCGAGTGTTCAAGCATGAACCTTGAAGGGCCATTTCATATTCAAAGGGTAACCCTCCACTCTGGGCCCCCAAAGGCTCATGGCCATCTCTCAATGCAAAATGTCTTTTAGTCCACTTCAAATGTCCCCAAAGTCTTAACAGCCCCAACACTGTTCAAAAGTCCAGGTCCAAATTCTCCTCTGAGAATTTGGTTGTGAGCACCTGTAAAAGTGGGGCTCCTCAGGGCGACCTTTGTCCTTGGTGCCACCTTGAAGACAGCTTGGTGTTGGGAGGAGTGGCCTCGGGTGCATCTGCTGTTACTGTGATTTCATTCCACCCGTTGCAATACTGTAAAACACCTGTAAAACACAAAAACGAGTTACCTACTTCCAACATAAAATGGCACAGAGTAAACGTTCCCATTGCAAAAGGAAGGAACGGGAGGATAGCAAGGAAAGACTGGGCCAAAGCAAGACCACACTGAGCAGGGAGAACACATTAGCTCCACGTGGGGCATCTGGTGAGTGTGCCGTGGCCTCATCTGGGCTCCACCAGGCTTGGGCAGCACCGCCCCTACGGCTTTGCCATTTACAGGCCACGTGGCTTCTCTCTTGGGCCAGCTCTACTTGCTGCCAGCCGCTTCCCTCCACAGATGTCCCACATTGCTGGCATCTCCCGCATCCTGGAGTCCCCACGGCAGCTCAGGCTGCACCTTCACAACCACCTTTGCAGCTCCCTGGAGGGAATCTGGCCCTGGTGCGCATGGAAGCCCTCTTTGCAGCAAGGGCTCCACCTCCACAGGTCCCCACGTGGCTTACGTGTCCACTACCTTCGTGTAACACCTGAACTCTGGGCCTGTGGACTCAGGGGTGTCCTTGATGTGGGCACAAGTTCTCGATCTCTGTGCAGCCTCCTGGGAGGCCCCTGCTCTTGAGCTGCAGGGGCAGACACCTGCCCCTGGCAGCACCCTAGTGGCTTCCCCAAAGGCTCTGTGGCTCCGACATCCAGGGGCCCGTGGGATGACTCTGTCCAAAAAAGACCTGGCCTGCCCCTCTTCTGACCCACAAGATGAAATACTTTCGAGAGGCATCTGTTTCCCCACAGAATTATTCTCAGCACTGGGCACAGCCCCCACCTGGGGATGGCGCCCCTGTGGGCTCACTCCGAGGCCTGTCTTGGCAGGAGAATGTGTCCCTGGCTGACATCCTCTCCCTGCGGGACAGTGGCCTCAGCGAGCAGGAGGCCTGGGCCGTGTGTCTGGAGTGCAGCCTGTCCATGCGGAGCGTCGCGCACGCCGCCATCTTCCAGACCCTGTGCATCACGCCCGACACGCTGGCCTTCAACACCAGTGGGAACGTGTGCTTCATGGAGCAGCTGAGCGGTGAGGCCCAGGCGCAGGGCCCGCGGGGAAGGTGCCGCCCGCTTCCCTCGGAGCCTAACGGGAGCCTCAGTCTGAGGTGCCAGGAGGGAAGGGGTGAGCTGGACATTGAGTTCAGGTGGCCTCATGGCCTCGCACGGCCCGGGACTCTCATGCACTGCCTCAGAGGACAAGGCGGGGGCGTGACAACTCTGACCCGCCCACCCTGGCTCCTACTCAGGCCTTCCTCCCTAGAGGACCCCCGGGCTCTTCGTCTCCCCTGGACCAGTCCTCCCGGCCAGCATGGAGTGGACACAGGGGACCTGACGATGAGAGTCAGTGGACCAGCCGGTCCCTTGCACTGTCCTTCCAGGGAGAACTGATACCCATGAATGAGCGCTTCCGTTTTCCTTCTTTCGGAAGCAGACAAATCCCTTGCTCCTTCCACTTGGGAACCAATTTACAGTTGAGGAGCTGTTGACTCAGATGCTTAAAAGCGTCCTCAGGGACACGGGGCCTGAGGGGAGAGGGCAGAGGCATGGGACCCGGGGCCCCTCCCTGGCCTTGGATGAAGCTCCCGGGGCTGAGCTCTGCTTGGCAAGCCTCTCCCCTTGGCGGAGCTTTGCTTCGTGGGTAATGTCAGAACGCCTTCTCTTTCCTTCCCCAAGATGATCCTGAGGGCGCCTTCGTTCCCCCAGAGTTTGACCTGACCGGGAACACCTTCGAGGTAAGTGATGGCAAGCGGGCAGCGCCTTCCGCACCTGTGCCTTTAGGGCTGCCATGGCCGCCAGAGTCCAGTGGCCTCTGACTGCACTGGGCCGTCCTCAGTGGGCTCCTCGGGGCTCCCTTTGCCCTTGGTGGCACCTTGAAGACAGCTTGGTGTTGGGAGCGGTGGCCTTGGGCACAATTGCTGTTGCTATGATGTCATTCCTTTCATTCCGCCCTTTGCAATACCATGTCGCGTGGTGTCTCAGGCTTCAGGCGGGCTCAGAAGAGACTGAGATGGAAAAGGAACAGGACGCCTCACACTGTGACAGAGCCGCTCTGACCCTTTGAGCACATTCTGGGCAGAGCTGCCACCAGGCATCCTCTGGCAAGAAAGAATCTCTTTTTCCTATTTTGGTTTTTGTTTTCTTTGTGGGAGTTTTTTTTGTTTTGTTTTGTTTTGTTTTTTCCCGTACTGGGGGTTGAACCCAGGGCCTTGCGCCTGCATGCTCTGCAAGTGCTGGACCACTGAGCTGCACCCCCAGCACATTTTTTTTACTTTTTGAGACAGGGTCTCACTAAGTTACGCAGACTGCCTCTGGTCTCCAACTTGCGATCCTCCCGCCTCCACCTCCCGAGCTGCTGAGATGACAGGCGTGCGCCACCACGCCCGGCTGTTTTTGTTTTTTGCCCTTGGTTTTGGGTGTCTGTTGTTGGTTTGGTTTGGTTTTAGTATCATGGTGTTGCCCAGACTGATCTTGAACTCCTGGACTCAGTGATCCTCCCAGCTCAACCTCCCTGCTGCTGGGGCTGCAGGCAGGCAACGTCACACCCTGCGGATTTCTCAGCTCTCAAAGTGCAACATTGATGCGTGCTTATTCATCCCTGGCTCATTCTGTCCTCACAGGTTCCCCAGCTTCAAGGTCTAACAGATATTTACTGATATTTTCTACCAAGTGTTTCAAAATTTTGTTCTTCACATTTAATCCATCTGAGGCTGATTTCTCCCTAGCTTACTACAGCATCATTGACAGACATTAGATATGCTCATAGTGCACAAGGGGATATTCAGATACACACATACTCAGCTACCGCATCAGGCTAATCAACATGTCAGTTTTTAAAATCTGACGTAAAGTGGGACCCACCTTTCTCTTTTCCTTAAGATGGCCATTCCCCCCAGCTGTTCACTGCTGAGCTGTGGTCCATGCACCTTGCCATCCACTGAGGCTCCAGGTCTCCCACGCTGTCCTGCAGTCACTCATCCACCCCTGTGCCCTGCCTGTATTCACTCAGCCCCCAGTTCCTGGCGAGCCCTGCCGCACAAATGCTCTGTTCTCCGCCCTGTGTTCTATGGAGTCTGTTGATCAACTGCCATCAAAGCTCTCTTGGTATTTTGCCTGGAATGGCCTAAATCTGTGGATCAGGCTGGGGAAAACTCACATCTTTATAATAAAGTTCTTCTCTATAAATGAAATGCCTGCACCCCTCACTCATTGTGTTTCTTCTTAACCTCCAGGAGCAATTTAGAGCTTTTGCCATAGGGGCCTTGGAGGTCTTTCTTCAGATTTATTCTCAGGAGTTCATTGGGTTCTGATTCTATTCTAAAATAATTGTTCATCTGTTTCGCTGCCGTTTTCTGCTTATTTGTTGCCGGTCTACAGAAATGTTGTTTGCTTTAATACCTTTACATCCGATCATCTTGCAAAATCTTGCTATTATTTCTAATAACTTATAGGTCCAATTAGTTTTTTTCTTTAACTGATCAAATCACCGGCAAACCCAACATTGTTACTTACTCTGTCCTGGGGTAAGGACTCAGTTTCCACTGGTACCCTCTGGGAGTGCAGCAAGGAACAGTGTTGAGTCTCGGGATGGAAGTGTGGAGCGTGTCCATCCTGTCTGAGGGAACGGGTTACCCCACTTTAACCATATGCTTTTACCTCCCCAGCCAGGATGGCCTTGGCCTTGGCCTTGGCCACACACGTTCCTCTCTATGCTGGGTTTATCAAGGTTTTCCATGAAATAATTCTTCTGTCTCCTTGAATTGAACTTATAAATTTTCCTTCCTTATAGTTTTAATGAACTAGGGTTTAGCTCAGTTGGTAGAGTACTGCTCTGCACTTTCCGAGGCCCTGGGTTTGGATCATAGCACTGCAAAAAATGGAAGAAGGACCTGGCAGCCCACTCCTGAAGCAATCCCGAAACCATCAGCCATTGAAAACCCTATGAATAGCAGAGAAACACTGACATAGTGCTGGGCATGACACTGTTGGGTAGTGTTTTGTTCTGTTGTACACAGGGTCATTGTGAGTCAGACCCAACTTGATGGGCACTAATAGCAACAACATAGTTTTAATGTTTCCATATTTATTTTCTGGTATTGTAGCCCTTTCTTTCCTAGGAAAACCTAGCGAAGCCAAGAGTCTTCTCTTCCCTGTACCCTGTTGAATTTGACTTGTGTGTGCTCACTGTGGATTTTCCCAAGGTTTTCATGAGTGGCTGGTAATTTTCCACCCTGCTGGTATTTCTGAGCAGTGTTGTCAAGACCGCTCTGGTGTTTCCGAGCACCCTCACTCTTTGCCCTATCTGTATAAGAATAGGATGATCTGTTCCTGAAAATCTGTAAGGCTCACTGATAAGGGCATCTGCTCCCTTTGCAGGAAGATTTCTAGTTACAGTCAATTTTCAATAGTTATAGGACCGACCTGTGTGGTGTTTCTCACAAAGTCAGCATTTTTGTAAACTTCAGCAAATAGACACAGGCACCGGATGGGGGACTGCAGGTGACGTCCTGTGCATCACCGGGGGTCTGTGGGTTGCCCCTCCCTTGCCCTGGAGAGTTCACCTTCGCTGTCTCTGCCTGTCCTCTCACATCAGTCTCCCCAGGGCTTGTTGATGTTATTGGTTTTTTCAGGCAGCCCTCTGTGTCGTGAGTCAGCCCTGGTGTGTCTGTGTCCCTCCCATTGGCTCTTCTTTCTTCTTCTCTTCTTTCCCTTCTTGGGGTTGAATTTCTCGTCCTTGCCTTACTGGAAGACTCGTTCATCTATTTCCAGGTTCTCTTCCTTTCTAACGTCAGTGTCAATACTTTGGACTATGAATTTCCCTCGACACATAGATTTTTCTGCATCCTGTGAGCTTAGCTACATAGTATTTGCTTCTAAGTATTTTTTTTTAATTTCCATGGAGATTGCTTCTTTAACCCATGAATTATTAAGCCATGTGATTGAGTTGAGATTTTCTGACTTTTATTGATATATACACACAGAAAATTCACACATCACAAGCACACAGCCCTATAGATTTTTCACACACTGAACATCTTTGTGAGAAGCATCCAGATGGGGTCAGTGTGGCCAGCGCCTGGTACCCACACGGCTCCCCAGGGGGTCCGTCCAGATAGTGCACAGCAGAGACTGGAATTTCTCCCTGCTCTGCTTTCTGTGGGTGGACTTGAGCAGGGCTGGCGGTGGCTGGCTCCTGCCCAGCATCAGGCATGGGGTCTATCATGGCCTGGGGTCACTTGTGGGCGTTCATTCCCAGTGATCAGTCCTTGTATTTCTGAGATACCAGGACTTTTATTTATCTTTGTCTCTCTCTTTCTCTTTTTAACTTCAGACTGAGTCACACTGTGGATAAAAGATGTCTGTCTGCACCTGCTATTTGCAGTTTATGGGAGTGTTCTTGTTTAGAGAGATCGTGTTCCCTAAACAGGATGTAGCCTTTTCTGTGCAGCTCAAGCCCATTCATTGGGCGGTTTGGATCTTCTGTAGCATTTATCTCATTTCATCTCATTGCCCACGTACCCAGCTAACCTTAAAGAGACATGTTGAAATCCCCGGCTCAGCGCGCAGGTAGAAGGTAGAAGGCACTGTGTTTATGCGTTTGCAGGGAAACCTGAAGCCCTTGGGGTAGGGTGCTCCTGGACACTGGTACTGGATAGGTGGGTCCAATGCCACGTTGTGGCCCACCAAGAGTGGACGCAGGAGGCTAGCAGGAGTGTGACCAGGAGGGGCCCCAGGTCTTCACATTTCGGAGTTGTCTGCTCTCTGAATGTCCTCAGTTCCCAGGGCGAGGATGACTTTCCTGTCTCTGGCCACAGAGCATGTGTGTCCTTCCTGCCTTACTTGTGGGAAGGCCCTGCGGGTGCCCGGGGGGCTATCCCCACATCTGCGTGGGGCCATGTCCCCCTGTAGGCCATGGTGCCCGTGGCCTCTGCTCTGCCCAGATTGGCTGCACTCTGAGCCCCTTGCTGGGGCTGCCAGAAGCCCTGAGCAGCTTGAGGACTGAGTGCAGGGCTGGGAGCAGGGCCCACAGGTGCCTCCCGCCCTACAGAGGCCCGGCTGGCTGCGGGGAGCCCTCCTGCCTGGACCCTGCCCCGCACCCAGCTCGCCCTCTCAGCCTGGCTCCCCTCCTGCTTGGCAGCGTCAGCTGCTGTGGACGCAGGCGTCCTGCCATCCTCTTGAGTCACTGGGCTATTCTGAGCAGCAATACGTGGGGCCGAGGTGGCTGTCGACCCCAGGCAGCTGGCTCACCGCTGCCCCCGCCCCGGTTGTTACTGCAGCCTGGACCCTCAGGACTGTTTCATGCACCCAGACCCAGCCCTGCCCCCAGCTGGCCTGGTCCCTCCTTGCCGTGGAAGTGTCACACACGCCGCTGTGTCTCCACACCCTCCCCACAGAGGTCCGAGAGCTGGGGACAATGATCCCCAAAGCTCACCTCCTCCACTCCGACCCTCCCTGTGCTCCAGGGACCAGCCAGCCAGCCCTCCTGGGGACCCTGCCGCTCCCACCAGTGAGTGGGACCCCTGGGCCGGGAGACCCCAGACTTGTGGCAGCCAGCCTTCCCGTCTGTGTGCGCACATCTCCTTGCCCAGGAAACGCCACAAGCTGCCTCGCTTCTCGAAGCCCTAAGCAGGCCGGCCTCCAGCCCCTCGCCCTCCTCTCCCTGAGGACTTTGGGCTCCAGTGCAGCTGACCAGGGTGGCTCAGGCCCATTACCCATGCTGTCTGTCCCCAGGCGGCACCCAGCAAGTGTCAGGGCCATAGAGCAGCTGGGATCCTGCTGCCTGGAGGTCACACTCCACACCGGGGACCACACTGATGGAGACCAGCTGGCAGGGACTGTGAGGAAATGACATGGAGGGGCCCAGAGGCCTCTGAGCAAGCACAGCTCAGGCTGGGAACGAGAGGACCAGGAGAAACCACATGGAGACCAAGGAGTTTGTGAGGCGGGCGGACAGTGTGTGTGGCCACATTCAGTGCAGAGGATGCTGGTGCCCAGTGGGCAGCAGAGGGCAGGGCTGCAGGCTCCTCCCCAGCTGCATCCCTCCCACAGCCATTCACAAGCCCTGTGCCCACGGCCACCTCTGTCATTTTGAGGCCAATGCCCAGGATCTCCCACGGCTTGGCACAGCCTCACAGCATGTGGGAGGAAGGTCAGGGCCAGGGGCCGGGCTTGACTGTTGAACTATAAGGGGTGGGGATGGCCCAGGGTCCCCGAGCACAGAGTGCTGGAAGCCTATAAGGGGTGAGGCCCCTGGGCAGCCCAGACCCAGGCACTGCGGGAACGTGTCCCCTGCTTCCTCTGGCAGGTGGATGGCCCTGTGGGAGGGGTGGCAGGCGCACCTGGTCCTTGAGCTCTCGGAGGGTCAGCCCTGGATTGCTTGGCATGGAAGCTAATGCCCATTGTACCACAGGGTCACATCTACTCCCTGGGAGCCACGCTGAAGGCTGCCTTAGAGTACGTGGCAGAGCCAGAGCTGGAGCCCAGGCTAAGCCCAGACCTGGAGGCTTTGCTCAGCCAAATGCAGGCAGAAGACCCCAGGGACCGGCCTGACCTGGAGGTAGGTTCCCCCAGGGGACGCGCCCAACCCTCATGTATGCTGCAAATACACTCACACGGAACATACACCCCCAACAGCCTCGTGGGAGTTCCTCTGTCAGAATTTGGTGGCACTGCGTTCTGTGAATACAGACATGGTTCTTGTCATACATTGTTGAATGAAAGGTTTTGGCTTACAGGTGTCAAAGGCAAAACAGAATCTCATGTTTTTTGTAATCCCAAGGGGCCTTGGTGGTTTTTTTTTTTCAGTACTGGGGGTTGAACGCAGGGCCTCGCACCTGCATGCTCTGCAAGTGCTGGACCACTGAGCTGCACCCCCAGCCCATCTGTTTTTTGACTTTTTGGGACAGGGTCTCGCTAAGTTACACAGACTGCCTCTGGTCTCGAACTTGCGATCCTCCCGCCTCTGCTTCCCAAGCCGCTGGGATTACAGGCATGCGCCACGGCGCCCGGCGGGCCTTCTTTTTTATACCAGAAGGGGTTGTGGTGAGCAGGTGGGAGGCTCTGGGGTGGTTGGCAGCACCCCAGCCGTGTGCAGGTGGGCCACGAGCAGGAGGCGCAGCCTCCCCTCGGTGAGCCTGAGGAGGACTCTCGTGCCTGCAGAGCATCATAGCGCTGTGTGAAGAGAAGGTGCAGCCGGGGTCGTCCTGCCGCCTGTGCCGAAGCCTCTCCGCCGTCGGGAGGAGGGTGCTCTCCATCGAGTCGTTCGGAGCATTCCAGGGTAAGCGTGTGCACCTGCACGCGTGCTCACCCAGGCACTGCGGGAACGTGTCCCCTGCTTCCTCTGGCAGGTAGATGGCCCTGTGGGAGGGGTGACAGGCGCACCTGGTCCTTGAGCTCTCGGAGGGTCAGCCCTGGATTGCTTGGCAGACCCACGCACACTCGTACACGTTCGTGTTAGCTGCCCACACACCCGGTAAAGACCCACCACACCGCGTCACAGGCACACACGTTCACATCAGCACATGGTCGCCCGTGGACACACATTCACACTCGTGTTCATACTGTCACACACACGTGCAAACTCACAAACGCCTGTTTACACTA
Source organism: Pedetes capensis (assembly GCA_007922755.1). NCBI lineage: Eukaryota > Metazoa > Chordata > Mammalia > Rodentia > Pedetidae > Pedetes > Pedetes capensis. Next base: position 20,875 of record VMDO01008519.1, read on the forward strand.
CACACTCCTGCACAAGACTGCACATCGTCTACACAGCCACCCTGCCGTGCACACAGGCCCTCAGGTGTGAACACCATGCACACACTGGCTTTTCCACACCCACGCTCATTCCGTGGCCCCAGCCAGCCTTGCAGATGCCATGCGGTGAGATGTGAGACAGGACTGAGCTCAGAGGTGACGGAGGCTTCTGTGGCCGCCTCGGTCTCGGTCTCCCGAGCTCTCTGGTGGTTGGACGTTACCCTTCACCGTTCACTCCCCGCGTCCACTCACCTCGCCAGGCGCAAAGCTGCTGCTATGCATCTGGGATTTCACAGCTCCCGGGGACTATGGAGCAGTGTCAGGAGCCCAGGGGCCCCACAGCCACCCAGAGCCCCACGGTGGCCAGACCATCCTCCCTGCCAAGCCAGCAGCCGGTGTTTCTGATGCGGCCCCGGTGGCCAGAGTGTGGCTCTGGTGGCGGTGGAGCGTGTCAACCTCAGAGTGCAGAGCCGCGGCCAAGGGAAGGGTGAGAGCGACTCAGGGCTGAGGGGCTGGGGCCACTCTCGCCATGGCGAGTGAGCAGGACTGTGGCCCGTGGCTGCCTCTAGACCGTCTCTCCCTTTGGACGGTCACTTGCCTGATGATCCCAGTAGAGAAATGAGGAACTGTGGGATGTGGGGGCTGGACAGGTAAGGGCTGACCCCCTGGGCCACTCCTCCTGGCGGGGAGAGGGAGGCCAGGAGCCTCTGCTTGGCCAGGGTGTGTGACTATGCAGGTTTGGAAGGAGGTCCCTGGGGCCTGCCCTGAGAGAGTGGGGTCTGGGAGCCCAGGACAGGGGCCCCACGGGACCTGGGCTGAGGGTCCTGATCCTGCGGGATTCCAAGTGGCTGTTGGGGCACCACCAGGACATGGATCCCTGGCCAAGGTCCCCGTGGTAACCACATCCTGCTTCGTGCACAGACGTCAGCGAGAACGCGTGGAGGGGGAGACCCGCTCCAAGAAGTACAGGGCCCAAGAAGCCGCCCGGAGACCCCAGCACTGACCCAGAGGCCCTGCCCACCTCGGAGGGCCTGCCCCAGCCCCCAGCCTTGGGAGACCCAGAGCAGGAGGCCGGCCAGCACGCCAGACCCCTGCCCCCCAAGCCATTGCTGTCCGCCCCCATGAAAAACGGCGAGAGCCCCTGCCGGGAGGGGCTGGCCACCCTCATCCTGGACAGCAGATGCCCCTTCAGCGAGCTGGACAGGGACGTCCTCCGGCGGAGCCGACTGAGGAAGGTGCAGACGTTCCCCAGGCTGCTGCCCGAGGGCCCCGAGGCCAGCACCTTCTGCTTATCCCTGACCAGCTCAAAGAACCAGCTGACCATATCCGAGTTCTTCCCCTCGGACGCCAAGAAGGTCTTTCTGGAGGGGACAAACGGCCTTTCTGGCTTTAAGGCACAGCCCAGAAGCAGACTGTGTCCTGAGCAGGAGCCCAGACTCCATCTGGAAGGGGAGTTAAGCGCAGACTGCTGTGTGGACAGGCAGCAGGAGGCCTTGGGGTGGCCAGAGGGGTCACCTCCTGGCCAGGGGCCTGCGGTGAACAGGCCTCTGCCTCATCCTGTGGATTCCGGAGACACGGGCCATGAAGCCCAGACTCCTGGGGGCGACGAGGGCGTTCCAGAAGGAGACGGGCACCCGAGCAGCGTAGCCACAGAGCAGGTGAGTGGCCCAGGCCTTTGTGAGGCTGGAGTGGGGGAGCCAGGCATAGGGCGTGGCTTCTGCAGAGCCTTGACACCCGGTCCCTGTGTGAGGCGCCTCGGCCCTCACTCTCATTTAATGACTGCCAAGTTTCCATCAAGCTGCCCTGCCGTTGGAGGAAGCTGTGAATATGGCCTGAGGGGCTGGCTGTCGCCCCTGGTGTGGCCTCAAGGCCAGAGCTCCTCCCGGGGCATCTCTGGAGGTGGGCATTCACCTCTGGACCCCCAGAAAGCAGCCGGTCCCTCAGCCTCCACCCAGCCCCACATGCCCATGGACTGCGGGAGTCCTGGGGGTTAATTTTCTTCCCCAGCTGAGGCTGGAAGCTCCTGTGCGGTGATTTCAGGACCTTTCCCTGATTCTGACCTCAGGGCCCTCCTCATCCTGCTTGTCTGGCTACCTTAAAAGGTTTTCTGTTGTTCTTGGTTGTTTTTTTTGGTTTTGTTTTTTTGTTTTGTTTTTGCGGTACTGGGGGTTGAACCCAGGGCCTCGCACCTGCATGCTTGGCAAGTGCTGGACCGCTGAGCTGCACCCCCAGCCTGTTTTTTTCACTTTTTGAAAGAGGGTCTTGCTAAGTTACTCGGACTGCCTCTGGTCTCGAACTTTAAAAGTTTAGAAACCAAAACTAGGTGAAGATTGCTCAACCGCCCATCGTGGTGCAGGGAGGCTTCCAGAGAAGTCAGTGCCCAGACGGTGTCCTTGTCAACGCTGGGACTCTGTGCAGCTGCCAGGATGAGGTCCCCAGACAGGTCGGGTCTCCCCAGCCTTGCACGATCTCTTCTGAAGAAGCAGACTCCTCTGCTTGGAGCCTGTATCTGGGAAGGTTGGACTTTTAGCCTGGCCTCAGGTGACCATAGTGGCCTATATCCATTAGCCCTTCCTTCCGGCCAAGGAGCCCTGGGCCAAGCCCCGCTGAGTGGGAACTGGCTAAGGGGCTAGTAATTTTCTCTATTATTTTTTATCACTAG
>VMDO01008519.1:23654-53812 GCA_007922755.1 Pedetes capensis
GCTCATATTTTTACTTTTGTGAGACAGGGTCTCCCTAAATTACACAGACTGTCTCTGGTCTTGAACTTGCGATCCTCCTGTCTCCACCTCCTGAGCCACTGGAATTACAGGTGTGCGCCCCCGCGCCCGGATGGTCTCTGTTCTTCTTATAAAGCCACCAGGATCCAATCACGGGGCTCCACTCCAACAGCCTTATTAATCCCATTTACCTCCCACTCACCTTCCAACACCATGGTCAGATTAGGTTCCACTCTCTCACACCTCACCAGGGAGGTGACATTCCAACCTGGGGGACACCTGAGCCCTTGGGGGACACACGCGCTCTTGGGGGACGCATGAGCCAGATCCAAACCACAGCACCGAGCGTGATTCCCTCGGCTCCTCCAGGAGTCACTCAAAGCCTCGTCCCCATTTGCTCCTCAGGGCGACCACTGGGCCAGTGGCCAATGCAATCTGTCCACCAGGCACCACTGGGGCTCAAGAAAAAGGGTGATGGCTGTAGTCCTCTGCCCCCAGGCTGTGCTGACCTGAAGGACAGGGGGAGGGAGAGTCTGTGATTTATGTCTTCATTCATCCCCTGAGGAGGCTGGAGGGAAACCACGTGGAAAACGTGATTGCTTAAGCAGAAGTCAGCCGAGGGTCAGTCTGTCTGTCCTGCCCGCCTCGCCTGGGCCTGAGGTGTGCATGTGCTCTGCTGTCACCTCGGGTTTCCCTACTGGGCACAGCCACTCTGGACACCCCCATCCAGATGAGTCAACTGTTGTGTGAATTATTGCCCCGTGGGAGAGGTAAAGAGGACGTCCGTTCACTCCCAGAAACCATGAGGGTGCAGACAGACCACAGGAAGGGTGTCATTCAGCTAAACTGGGGGAGCGCTGCTGACTAGGGCTGCTTGGAAAGGTGGGGTGTCCCTCGGGCAGCTTTGGACAGTATGCCACAGCTCCACCACGGAAAGTCTCACCAAGGAGCCCCATGGGGCGCTGCACCACCAGCCAGCGGCTCACATCTCACAGCACTTAGCATCACCTGCAGCGGGGCAGGAGGGGTTGTGCCTGGCCCTCCCCCACTCCCTCCAGGCGGCACTGTGGGTGCTCCGTCACCATGGCCACAAGCCTGGCCGTCCACTGCATGGCTTTAGTTATTTCATTGCTATGACTGAGGGCCAAGGTCATCCCGAGGGTCCTGTATTGAGATGGTCATCATCCTGTCCACTCCAGAGGAACCAGGTACATGACACAAGCTGAGGCCCCGGTAGCCGGGAGGCCTGTCAGAGGGCAGGCAGCTCCGCACAGCGGCGGGCTGACCAGTGAGCCCAGCTCGCACCCTAACTACCAGGCTGCTCTGCCCCACGTGGAATAAGACCCAGGACACCAGATCACTTAGACACTGAGACCTCAGCCTCCCACACAAGGCATGGCCCCCCAGGCATCAGGGCTGGCTCCAGGTGAAAGGCTCAAGGCTCAGTGCTCTAACCCCAGAACCCGGGGCACTTCCACGCACTGCACAGACATACCAGTGAGTACCTGAGGCCCTGGCGTCTCCGCCCTCTGATGCACAAGGCACCTTGGCTGCGGGTCTCGAGTGAAGGCACTGGTCGGGAATCGAGAACCTTCCACTGGCGTGCACTTCAGAGACCCAGAGGGGGGCTTTGTCCAAGCACTCCAGGTGGCCTCAAAGTTCTTTCCCTTCAGGATAAGTGTGCATATGTGCACATGTGGGTGTGTGTGTTGAAATACAGGTACATGAAATTTGCCATTCTGACCACTTCTAAATGTACATGAAGGGTGCTCACACTGATTTTCTTTTTTTTTTCTTTTTTTTTTTTGAGGAACTGGGGGTTGAACCCAGGGCCTTGCGCTTGCATGCTCTGCAAGTGCTGCACCACTGAGCTGCACCCCCAGCCCATTTTTTACTTTTTGAGACAGGGTCTCACTAAGTTACACAGACTGCATCTGGTCTCGAACTTGCGATCCTCCTTCCTCCGCCTCCCACTGCTGGAATTACAGGTGTGGGACACAGCGCCCCGGGATGTTCCCATTGTTATGCAGATGTTGCCGTCCTATCCAGAGATTTTCTGTCTGTCCCCACCTCAGCCCCTGGCAGTCATCTTCCGCTTTCTGTCTCTACAAATGTGAAGACCACAGGTACCTCAGACATGGAATCACCCCAGGAGTCTGGCCTTTGTAGCACGTGGTAAAAGAATTTACCAGAGCTCAGAATAGAGTAGAAAAGGAAAAGGTTCATAGTCCACTGCAAGGGTGCAGAAGCAGGCACAGGGGAGTTTATTGCTCTGCACCAGGTAAGGAGCCGCTGGAGTTCCGAGGGGTTTCTGGACATTCACAGCTGGCGTCCCTGGCTTACCTCACTGGACATGATGCACTCTGGGACATTTTGGGGGCTTAGTTCAATTAACTTTGCTTTGAAAAAGTCTTGTATCTGTTACCGTGTGCTCATAGCCTGAGGTGCTGAGAGATTGGGCCTGGTGTCAGAGGGTCCCTGTCCCTCTCATGTCACCCCTCTGAAATAGCACCCCCACCCTTTCCTTTTGGTCCGGTTCATCTCACTCAGCATAATGTTCTCAGGGCTCATCTGTGTTGAGCTATGCGCCAGCATTTCCTTCCTTTCTGAGGCTGCGTCCACCTTTTGGTCAGACCACGTTCTTTATCCGTTTATCTGTGAACGGAGGCTTGAGCTGCTCTCTCTTTGGGGGTCTTGTGAATGATGCTGCCTTGAACGTGGGTAAACAAACGTCTGCCCAAGACCCTGCTTTCCGTTCTTCTGAAGTGAAATTGCTGGGTCACAGGTCATTCTCTCTTTAGTCGCTTGAGGAACCACAATGGCTTCCCACGGTGGCTGCACCGTTTTGCGCACCCACTCTCAGCCCACGAGGGCTCCAGGTTCCCACATCCTCAGCCACGCGTGTTTTGACTTCAGGACCTTCCCGGGCCCTCGTACCCGGCACGTGGTTCTCACCATCCCCCACCACCAGGTCCTTCCCTGGCGTCAGGACAGAGGCGATCTCACAGGCCCTTCTCTCCTCCACAGAGCCTGTCCCTGCAGGAACTCTTGTGCAAGCTGGGCCGGCCCTTCAGAGAGTACGAATTGTGGGCGCTGTGCCTCGCCTGCCTCAGCGCCCTGCGGATGCACACGGAGCACCCAGGTGATGGTCGCCCTGCCCCAGCTGAGCCCAGGGCCCAGGGGCAGGGAGCCAGGAGCGATAGCTCAGCCTGCCCCGGGCACCTGGGCAGCCCCTCCTGTCCCAGCACTGGTAGAGACTGTGGGACGCTGCCCATAATGGGGGCCCCAAACCAGTGACCCCTGCTGTGGTGGGACAGCTGCAGCCCACACATTCTTAACAGGGTGACAGTGTCTCCAGGGGTACGCTGGCCTGGGAGAGGAGGGAGGGACCCTGAGACGCACTGGTTCCTGGGCCTGTCAAGGTCAACCCTGCTGGACAGCGAAACAGATGGGCAGTGATGGCTCATGGTGGCATCAGGGTCCCCTGCAGCATCAACAAGGGTTGTGTCTGAGATTGGGGGCATTCAGAAATGCAGCTGCTAAGCTGTCCCTCAGTCCTGAGTTTAGGGGACAGAGGCCTTTGAGGATAGGGGGCCACAGCCGTTTCCAGCCCCCTGCAGTGGACCTCGTCCCGTCCCCTCTTGGCTCAGCTCCCGCTCCGTCCTGGTGTGGCCAGAGCAGAGCAGCCTGATGGTGTTGGCCGGCCTGCTCTGCCTGTCAGGGCAGAACCAGCAGCTTAGCGGGCCCTTGCCGTCCACTCTCGGCCAGCCTGCTGGGGCCGCTGTGGCAGGAAAAGGCTCAGCTTCAGCAGAACTGGACCCGGGGCATTCCCCCTGCTGAGGCTGGCTGGCAGGTGGCGCCCCTGACCCCGCTCCCTTGCAGCCTGCCTGTGCCTGGACAATGTGCTGGTGGCCGAGGATGGGGCTGTGCTCTTCGGGCCGCCTCCTGCCAACGGTGCGTACGCGGGTCACCCTCGGGGCCCAGTTCCAGCAGCCCGTGCCAGAGCTGAAAGGAAAACCAAGCCAGCTTTCTCTCCTAGGCTCCTACGACTCCTTCTTTCTGGCTCCCGAGGTGACTGAGGAGAAGCTGGTGACAGAAAAGGTAACCACATCTGCCTCCTCCGCAGCCTCAGAGCGCCAGCCTTGGGTGCCCACGTCCCCCTCTGTCCAGTGGGCCCAGTGTCAGGACTCAGGCAGTGACGAGTTCCCAAACGCCGTGCCCCCTGCCCAAGCCTCGGTTCCTCCTGGGGACCGCCGTGGGTGGCGTCCACCTGCAGCGCAGGGAGAAGCTGCACCTGGGTCTTGAGGACTGAACACAGCATTACTAAAGCTGGGGGCACGGGGTGATAAACTTTGTTGTGGTTGTTGTTAGGTGCCATGGAGTCGGTATCCAACTCATAGCGACCCTGTGTACAACACGTGAAACACTATTGTCAGTGCTTCTCTGCTGTTCCTAGGGTTTTCAATGGCAGATTGATTTTTGGGAGTGGGTTGCCGGGTCCTTCTCCCAAGCCTACAGCACCTGATGTTCCCAGGCAGTCTCCCATCCAAGTACAAATCAGGCCCGACTCTGCTTGGCTTCCGAGATCTGAGGGGATCGGATGCCACAGGACTACAGCTGCAGGCTTATAAACGTTAAATACAATTAAATAAGGAGCATCCAGAGCCTGGTGCAACCCTCGGGGATGCACGTCCCTGTTCCTCTTGGGCTCGCTGCGCCTCTAGGGTGCCGAGGCCAGGGAGAGGCCAAGCTGCGGGCCAGGCCCAGCCCAGGGGCGCAGAGATGGGTGAAGCGATGGACCGGGGACCAGACTGGACAGGGGCAATTTCTTTTGCCTCTGGGGGGGGGGGTGACCACAACCACCCTGGAAAGGGCCAGCACGGGCAGAGGCAGCCCCGCAGAGGCTCTCTAGTCAGAGGCCAGCGAGGAGCGCGGTGTCTTTGGACAGTAGAGGCCTACTCCATGCACAGGCCGCAAAATATCTGGGGCTCCACCAGTCAGGAAGATCCCGAGGGGACTCTGCCTCTTCCTGGCACAGAGGCGCAGGCCCTGGCATCTCCCATCTGTGATGGAGGACCTGGGTGCCGCCCCACCGCAGGTAGCCAGGTAGACAGGAGGCTTCATGGGACCCAGAGTGCATGGAAACGTCCAGGGGTCAGCTGAAATCACCCGCCATACCAAGACCCAGGGACATCTCAGGCTGAGAAGACTGTGCCGAGCCAGAAGTGATGAAAGTGCTAGAAATATCTGAAAAAGATTTTAGAGCAACTCTCATAAAAATGCTTCAAAGAGCAATTGCGGACGTGCTTGAAACAAATGAGAAAACGGAAAGTCCCAGCAAAGAAACAGGAAGTGTCAACAAAAAAACAAGAGATGAAAAGAAAAAACATGCAAATTTTAGAACTGACTTTTTTAACAGCTCCTGGGGGCTGGGGGTGTGGCAGAACAGAGGTCAGAGGAAAGACTGGTGGGACAGGAGATAGAACCATAGACAGGGCACAGTTTGGACAAGGCAAGGAAAAGACCCCAAATCTGAACACAGCCTGAACCAAAGCCTGACATTTGTGTCATCAGAATTATGGAAGGAAATGAGAAGGCGGGTGGGGCTGGAAAAGTGCTCAAAGAAATAATGATGAAAACTTCTCACTTATGGCAAAACATGTAAACCTACAGATTCCAGAAGCCAAGAAAACCCCAAACAGAATAAACCCAAAGAAGCCTACACCAGCACTCATCGTGGTCAAACTGCTGAATACTGACGACCAAAAAAGAAGAGATGGAAAGAAAACAGCAATCATGCGCAGAGGGCAAGCAGTGCCAATGGCAGCAGTCTCAGAGGCCAGGAGGCAGTGCGGACAGAGCCGACCGCCTGTCCCCAGCAGTGGAGTGTCAGGATGTTCTCAGAAGAAAGCAAACTAAGACTCTGTAGCTAGCAGATCCACCCTAAAAGAATGGTAAATAGAGTGCTTTAAGCAGAAAGGACATGATCACAGAAGGAATCTCAAAATACCAGGAAGGAAAGACAAGCTAAGCAAAAATATGTGAAACTCAATCACCTGTCTTCTCTCTTGCATTCCAAATTGTGTTTGAAGGTCAAAGTAAATTTATAACAGCTTGACTTGGTTATAACTGTACATAGAGAAAATGCTTAAGACAATCATGTGAGCTGGGTGCGGTGGCACACGCCTGTAATCCCAGGGGCTGGGGAGGCAGAGGCAGGAGGATGGCAAGTTCAAGACCAGAGGCAGTCTGCATAACTTAGCGAGACCCTGTCTCAAAAAAGTAAAAAATGGGCTGAGGGTGCAGCTCAGTGATCCAGCACTTGCAGAGCATGCAAACTCGAGGGCCTGGGTTCAACCCCCAGTACCAAAAAAAAAAGACAATTGTGTTATATGTGGGAAAAGATAACGGGATGCAAAAGGTGGTGCATGGACCGTGAGATGTTGACCTCGGCCAACTGCATGCGAGTTTTGTATTTGTGAGCAGCATCTGGAGCAACCAGCAGAGGAACGACACATCACACAGAGGGGTACATTCAGAAATATCACAGATGAACCAAAGTGGCATCTGATGGAAGACGAGAGAAGACACAAATCACCAACTCCAGGAGCGACAGAGCTGGCATTCCTGCAGACCCTGCAGACATCAGAAGGGTAAGGGGACTCCATAAATGGCCCCCACGTACACTTACAACTTGGATAAAATGGCCCAGCTCTTCAGAAAACAAACTGCCACAACTCACCCGGGATGAAGTAGGTCACTCGTACCACCCACAGCAATTGAGGGAATTGAATTCATAATTTTAAAGCTCTGGAGAATGTATCTCTAGGCTCAAATTGTTTCACTAGAAAATTATATCATGTGTTTAAGGATGACTTAATACCCGTTCTACACAATCGCTCCAGAAAACAGAAGAGGAAAAAAGACTTCCCAACTCATTTTATGAAGCTAGTGTCATTCTGATCCCAGAAATAGACAGTGCCCCAAAATAGGTATCTCTCATGAATATGAAGGCAACAGTCCTCAAAATATGTGCAAAGAGAATTCAGAAATGTGTAAAAACAATCACACACCATGACAAAATGGAGTTATTCCAGGGACGCTAGTATGGTTCATTATTTTAAAATCATGTAGTCTAACATATTAGTTAGCTAAATAAGAAAAATCCCATCATCATATTAATTAATGTGGAAAAAGCATTGGACAAAATTTAATTCCCATTCATGATTTTGCAAAGGAAGGAAGGAAGGAAGGTAAGAAGGAAGGAAAGAGGAAAAAAAAGAAACTCTAGAAAATAGAAAAAAAAAGAAATTCTGGAAAATAGAAATAGAAGGAACTTCTTCAACTTGATTTTTTTAAAAAAACCATAAAACATAAGTGAATAGGCTGAACTAGATGGCGCATACCTGTAATCCCAGCAACTTGGGGAGGTGGAGGCACGGAGATTGTGAGTTCAAGGCCAGAGGCAGTTAATTTAGTGATACCTTGTCTCAAAAATAAAAAATAGGCTGGGGGTGCAACTCAGTGGTAGAGCAGTTGCCAAGTATATGCAAGGCTCTGTGTTCAAACCCCAAGTACCACAAAAAGAGATAAATAACTCTACAGCTAACATCAGACTTCATGGTTAAACCCTGAAAGCTGAGTCAGGTGCGGCGGCGCACGCCTGTAATCCCAGTGGCTCAGGAGGCAGAGGCAGGAGGATCGCAATTTCGAGACCAGAGGCAGTCTGCATAACTTAGCGAGACCCTGTCTCAAAAAAGTAAAAATGGGCTGGGGATGCAGCTCAGTGGTCCAGCACTTGCAGAGCATGCAGGCACAAGGCCTTGTGTTCAACCCCCAGTACCACACACACACACACACACACACACACACACACACACACACACACAAAAAAAAAGCCTGAAAGCTTTCTCCCTAGGTCTGAGCAAGCAAAAGTGCCCACTCTCACCACTCTTACTCAGCACAATGCAGTTTTAGTCCATAAAAATGAGGATGGAATAAATAAGACCAAAGATGACATCATTGTCTATGCAGAAAATCCCAAGGAATCTACAAAGAAAAAAAATAAATAAAACTTCTAGAACATACAAGTGAATTCTGCAAGGTCACAGGATACAAGATAAACGCTCAAAAATCAATTGTATTTCTATATAGCAGCAACAATCACGTGGACACAAATTAAAATTTTAATACATTTACAAGCACTTGGAAAAATGATATACTGGGGCTAGGAATGTCGTTCAATGATAAAGTGCTTGCCTAGCAGGTGTGAGGCTTCGGCACTGAAAAACAAAACAACAACAACAAAAACCCTTAGATATAAATCTAACTCAGCGGGCACAGCATGCCCTGGATAATGCTAATGAAAGATTTCAAAGAAATTCTTCAGGATGAAAGGCGAGGCAAAGAGTTCCTAAACATGACCTCAAACCTTCCACTAAAGGAAGAATTGAATATGTAGAATTTCATCAAAATTTAAAACTGATGAAGTGCAGGTTATTCCAAGCAGGACGCCACTGCTGCAGGACACTGAGCAAGGGGACATGGGTCCGTGTCTTACGATTGTATGTCAACCAACAATGACCTCAAAACTTAAAACTTAATTTAAGCAAATGTAGTAAGTACTGGGGGGCTGGGATTTGGCTGAGTTGGTAGAGCGCTGTGCTGCAGTCTCTGAGGTCCCAAGTTCAATTCCCAGCACCGCACAAATGGGAGAAGGACCTGGCAATCCACTCCCAAGGCAATCCCGAAACAGTCAGCCATTGAAAACCCTCTGAGGGTCGCTATGAGTCGGATACCAACTCGACGGCACCTAACAACAACAACAAGTAAGTACTCAGAACAGTCTCCTGATCACACGGCCACCTTGCTGTTGTCTTTGCTCTTGTGTTGTCCACTTCTGCTGGGTCTGGATTTTCTCAGGTGCACAGCTGCTGGCTCAGGGCTAGAAGTCAGCCACAGGAGAGCATCTGTATACTGTGGAAATTGGCAAGCACTACGTAGTAGGGCTAGTTTCCTATTGTGTTGATCCTCCAGACCTAGCAAAGTGAAGGAGAAAATAATAGCTTGACAAAACGTAAACGCACATTGGGTCTGTAGCTGCTACATTTTGAACAGCCCAGGAGCTTAAGAAATATTCTTCCTGCATTCAGTGCTTATCGGACCCAGCGGAAGCCTTGCTCAGCTGGAGGAGCATCCAGCACATGTCTTGCTTTGCCCCATCTCTCTCATACACATAAGCAAAAATGGCATCCCACGTCCATACCAGGGGCATGAGTTTGTCACAGGTTGCCATGGATAGAGAAGTTGGGTAAAAACCAAGGAGAGGCTGGCATGGAGGCACGCGCCTATAACTCCAGCACTCAGAGGCTGAGGCAAGGGGATCTCAAGTCTGAGGCTAGCATGGGCTACAGACACTCTGCCAAAAACCAAAAACAAAGCAAAACAAAAACCAAGGACAGCATTTGGTGTGAACCATCAGCCCTGGGGCACTCACAGAGGAAGCATCTTAACCTATGCGCTCACCTTGGAGACCCAGAGACCACAGGGTGGATGCGGGCGTGTCTTCAGAGAGCTGGCTGGCAGCCATTTGACAGCACAGCACTGGTTGGAAGTAGCCCAGCCAGGCAGGTCTGGAGGGGGCTTGGACGGCTGGTTTTCTTCCACGAGGAAGGAAGTGGGTCCAACAGAGTGGGGCAAAGGTGTTTGTTAAACATGTGGCTCCCCAGGCCAGGCCCTTAGGCTCCCTTGGGTGGGGCCCACAGGCTCTGGGTAGGCCATCGCTCCATGGGGCTGTCCCTTGCTGTCCCTTTGAGGGGATGGTGGGAGCAGGTCTGCCAGGCCTGCTGGCTCTGCTGGCCCCACTGCCACCACGTCCTCCTCTCTCCATCCTTCCCAGGCTTCTGTGTACTGCGTGGCCGCTGTCCTGTGGACGGCAGCCAAGTTCAGTGTCCCCCGTGACCACAAGCTGGCCCTGCCCCGCAGGCTCAAGACCCTCCTCCTGGACATGGCCAGGCGTCATGCCACCGAGCGGCCATCTGTGGCCGAGGCCATCAAGGTAACTGCTCGCAGTCCCGGGCGTGTGAGGGACAATGCGGGGGTCCCCGAGATGGCCTGGGAAGTTGAAACTGCTGCTGACTGTGGCCGTCAACGGAGTCCTCCTGCCAGGGTGGGCTGTGAGTTTGCTCTGTGCAGGGACTGGTGAGGACAGGGCTCTGTCATGGCCTTGTCACAGCACCCTCTCCCCCAGCTTTGTGCCAGTCACCTCCAGGGCAGCAGGCAGCCATGGTGACTGCCCGGAGCCGGACAGCAGGTGGCCAGAGAGCGCCCACAGTTCTCTTGTCCATGTTCCCATCGCACCTGCAGCAGACGGGAAGTCCAGATGCCCTGTGGTGGGTCTCACAGGGCTGGAGTTCCAGAGGCCCCAGGGCTTCCCTGCCCCTGACGTTCCCTGCAGGGGTGCTGGTGCCCGCCAGCCATCATCACCTCCCTGCTTTCAGGTATGCGGCAGCTACCTCCTTCAGCGAGGCATGGACAGTAGGAAGATCCTTGCCCACCTGCGGGCATCCACCTGCAAGGTAAGCTGTGTTCCTTGAAGCTCTGTGGAGCTGGGCACGGTGGCGCACACCTGTAATCCCAGTGGCTCGGGAGGCGAAGGCAGGAAGATCGCAAGTTCGAGACCAAGGGCAGTCTGAGTAACTTAGGGAGAACCTATCTCAAAAAGTAAAAAATGGGCTGGGGATGCAGCTCAGTGGTCCAGCACTTGCAGAGCATGCAGGCACAAGGCCCTGGGTTCAACCCCCAGTACCACACACACACACACACACACACACACACACACACACACACACACAGAGCTCTGTGGACTGTTTCACGCTGCTGCAGGACTGGGCAAGAGCCAGCTCATCTCCTGCTGATTTGGAGAGTAACAGAGAGTCCAGGAAGAGGCAGTGAACGGCCACTGTCCTGACAAACCCGCTCTCGGTGGTCCCTGCCCAGGGCGTACTGCTGACCACCATGCCAAGTGCAGGTGCTGCTCCACACCTAGGGGCCATCCACTCAGGTCCCACCATTGGAGGGTCCTGCAGAGTGACCCTCAGGTGGTCCACAGCCTTTACCTAGGTGCCCGTCAGCTTCCTGATGCACTGGCCAGGCAAAAAGATCTGGAGTGGGTGCCTGTCCTGGGCAGGTTCCTGTCCCAGCCCAGGAAGCCAGGACTCCCAGCAGGACTGTGTAGTGAGGTTCTCCCCACCTTCCCACTCCTGAGAGACCTACCACAGCCTTGTTGAAGTGGGGAGCAAAGGAGGCCTCCACAGCTTCTGCTCTGAATCTCCAGGGTGCCCCTCTGTGCCAGGCTTCCCTGTCCCATAGAAAGCTGCTTAGCCTGGCCCAAGGTATGGCCAGGGGCTGCAGAGCAGGTGTCCACACCGCACCTCCAGAGCCCCCTGTTGTGAGTCTGCTATGTCAGAAGCATAGACAAAGCCGGGCGAGGTGGTGCACGCCTGTAATCCCAGCGGCTTGGGAGACAGAGGCAGGAGGATCGCAAGTTCTAGACCAGAAGGAGTCTGCATAACTTAGTGAAACCCTGTCTCAAAATGTAAAAAAATGGGCAGGGGGCGCAGCTCAGTGGTCCAGCACTTGCAGTGCATGCAAGTGCAAGGACCTGGGTTCAACCCCCAGTACTGAAAAAAAAAAAAAAAACAAGAAGAAGAAGCATAAACAAACACATTTGTATCTTTCTACAATGTCAAAATTTATTAAATAACAATAATTCACAGGCTATGTCAGTTCTGCTGGCATAAATTTGCCAGGTATTCCTGATTTCACTTGTCAATGGCCACAGGAATCATGGGCTCTTTATGCCAATCTTAATTATTATTAACTCTCAAATCATTACATGTCACACAATTATATATAGACTACAGAACAGCAACTAGAGGGACAAAGAGGCTTCAGGGTTCAAAGAGGCCTTACTGAAGGCAAGAGCTGGGAGCTGACACAGAACAGAGAGTCACTGCAGGTGTTAGGGAAGACATTAAGGACCCGTCACAGCTGTAGGAGGCACAAGGCCAGTCTTAAGGTGAGGCGCTGAGGAGCCGCAGGGCTGCTTCATGACGAGATGCAGGGCCAGGTGCAGGTGAGGCACAGGCCGGGTCCTGACAGATGGCAATTCAAGTGGCTGAGTCCAGTGGAGGAGCGAGCTGAGCTGAAGCCCAGGGACAGAGTCGGGTCAGTGTATGTGGACCGCAGGCGTCAGGTGGTCTGATGACGGGTGGTGGAGGCTGCCCTGTCCCAGTGTGAGGTGTTCCTCCTTTTCCATGGTCCAGGAGAGGTGGCTGCATCACGCGTTGGTCTGGGGTGTTTGATAATGTCACAGCCTGGCTCCTCAATGTATTTTTGATACACCCGTGTGTCCCCGTGTTTCCAACTTGATTCCAGAAGCTTAGCCATGGAAATACTTTATTTCCATGAATAAGTCATTATCAGTCTGTAGCTCGTGGTTTCTGCTGGGCAGATGGTGGTTGTTTACGCGTGCAAACAAGACGTGGAATCATCTCCCTCAGCATTTGTGCGCAGAATGGAGCAGACAGCTGGGCTGTAAAATGGAGCCACTCGGGGCGCAGCCTGTTTATACAATCTGAAGTTACTTAGATCAGGGCACAGCCTGATCTCCACACCCCGGTTGACCCCTGGCTGGCGTCTATGATTGCTCCCCTCCAGATTCACCCAGAGGAAGAGACCATCGGTCTCCAAAACGCCTTCTCCGTGGTTGAACTGAAACCCTGCTCAGCACCGGCTCCCAAGCCCGTCCCAGGTGGGCCTACCCTCAGCTGCAGCCCTCCTGCCCACTGATCCCTGCACCCCATGCCCATGGCTGCCCTGGGGGGAGTCCAGCCCTGAGTGGACACCCACAACCCACATCACCCAGAGGCTGGGGCCCTGTGCACAGGGCAAGGTGCTCAGCCCACCCCGGCTCTCAGCCCCATCTCCCACCGCTCAGAACTTGGCTCCAGATCCCTCTGCCTGCAGCCCCCAAACCCTCTCCAGTCCACCTCCTTGTCCTGCTGCGCCCTCCTCAGTAGCTCTCAGCTTCTGGCGGTGGCCATCTTCCCACCCCTCGATCCAGCCCTCCGAGGCGCCTGCACTCCTGGACCTGACACAGAGGAGCCCTTGGGGTTGTGTGGGAGGCAACCTGGCATCCAGCTTTGGGGCTGCATGAGCTGGCAGGGCCGTAAGTACAGGTCACACGAGGGCATCTGCCCCCTCAATGGCCCCTGTCCCCAGGTTTCCTGCCAGTCAGCAGTGATGCCAGGCTCGTCACCATGCCCGGGCCTGTGCCCAGTTCGCCCTCCTGCTGCAAACAAGCCTGTGAGTTGCCCGTGGCCTTCACCTCCAAGGCCACCCACTTTAAGCCCATCGTCCTTGCTCAGGATGCTGGTGAGGCCAGGTGAGTGTCCCCAGCCCTGGCTGGTGGTATCCCCAAGCCAGGTGGCCCTCCTGAGCTCTTTTCCTCTCTCCCCACAGAGACCAGCTTCCTTTGTCCTCGGGGCCAGCCAAAAGCCCCCAGGAGAGTGGCCAGCTGGACAGGGGAGGCGAGGGGGAACCAGTGGCCCCGGGCCTTGTGGGGTTCACCAACCTGAAGATGCCTGACCAGCCAGTGCCCAGCCCAGGGCCGCAGAGTGCAGCCCCAGAACCTGTTGGGGTGTCGATGCCGTGGGGCTCAGCCCAGGAGTGCTCCTGCCTGCCAGGCCCTGCCCAGGCCACCCAGCCAGAGGGGGCCACCTCAGGGACGCCCAGATCTCCTCCCCCCGCCCTGACCCAGAAGGTCTCAGGGCTGCCAGATGGGCAGGTCCCACCTGGAGCCTCCCTGCCCCCAGGGTCCACCTCAGCCAACCATAGCCCGGGACACCCGTGCAAGCTACCCCAGAGCAAGACCTCTGAGCCAGAAGGCCCCCAGCCTGATGGGCAGGGCCCCAGCCCCGCTGCAGCAAGTCCAAAGAGCCCCAGGGATCCAGACGGTCATCCTGAGCAGCCTCGACCAGCAGACCGAAAGCTCTGTCCATCCAGCGTGGATGCTATGTCCCCCGCTAAGACAATGGCCTGCCCCTCGCTGCAGGAGGCCACGCGTCTCATCCAGGAGGAGTTTGCCTTCGACGGCTACCTGGACAATGGGCTGGAGGCACTGATCATGGGTATGGGGGCCATAGGGGTCACCCAGGGGGAAACCCAGGACCAGGGAGAAGCAGGGGAGGTCATGACACGGCCCACAGTGATGCTAGTGTGGTAGGGATTCAGGGCCCCCTCAACTGTCTCTGCACAGAGGTCTCCCCAGGAGCTGGCTGCCATGGTGTGCCGGCAACTGTTACCCCGGCAACTCAGGAGGCTGAGGCAGGAGATCGCAAGGGCAAGGACAGAGGCAACTTAGCAAGGCCCTGTCTCAAAATTAAAAGAAAAAAAAGGGGCTTGCCAGGGCACAGTGGCGCACGCCTGTCATCCCAGCAGCTCGGGATGGGGAGGCAGGAGGACCGCAAGTTCGAGACCGGAGGCAGTCTGCGTAACTTAGTGAGGCCCTATCTCAAAAAGTAAAAAAATGGGCTGGGGGTGCAGCTCAGTGGCACAGCACTTGCAAAGCATGCAATCGCGAGGCCCTGGGTTCAACCCCCAGTACCGCAAAAAAAAAAAAAAAGGAGGGGGGGTTGCTGGAGTGTGGCTCAGTGGTAGAGTGCTTCCCTAGCATGTGGGAGGCCCTAGGCTCAACCTTCAGAACTGTCCCAGGGCATCAAGAACAGGGAGGGCGGCTTGCTGAGCTGGTGCCCCAGCTGGGAGGAGGGTCTTAGCGCCCACACACCAGCCATCTGGCCTCGAACCCCTTCTCTATGAGACCCAGGGTGAGGGAGCAGAGCTGCCCCCTTGCCCGCATCCTCACTCACCCTGTCGTTCACGAAACCAGGGGAATACATCCACGCCTTGAGAGACCTCACCTTTGCCACCTTCTGTGGGGCCATATCCGAGAAGTTCTGCGATCTGTACTGGGACGAACAGCTGCTGCAGAACCTCTTCAACGTGGTCAACGGGCCAGCCTTGCCCGCGGAGAGGTGAGCGTCAGGCGCGGGGTGTGAACGTTGCAGGTGTGGTGGTTGGCACTGAGGCCAGAGGGAGCTTCCTGGTGGCTGTTCTGCCTCCACTGGAGTGAAAATAGCAAGAGGCCTGCCCGCCTTGCCACGCCCAGCCCCGCAGTCCGGACAGAAGCAGAGCTGGGCTGGCCCTGGCTTCCGTCCAGCAGGGTTCTCTGGGCCCGTGCTCCGGGGATGCCTGCCAGCAGGGAAGAGCAGGTTCCCATTCTGCCCCAGCGTGCACTGAGGCTCCACACGGGGGGCTTCTCTGCACGGGCTCCAGGCCCTGTCCCGGTGGGGGTGCTGACCGGCTGTCCTCCTTGTCAGCGCTTCCGTGGAGTTGGGGTCCTGTCCTGAGCGCTCACCGGGCGGCTGCTCCACAGCCAGCAGAAGGCCTTCACTGCACGGACCGGGTAAGACACCCAGCCCGCATGTGGGACGGGTGAGAGCTGTCCTCCCAGGGCCTCCTGGTCCCTTCCGTCTCTGCTGGGCAATTACAGGAAGCCTCCCAGTGTCGGGCAGCCCCGCCCTGGGGCGGCACCTCAGGAGCCCAGACCCTGGGGCTGGGGGCCGCCGGTGCAGCCCACCCTCCCTCCAGCCATCACAATGCTGGGGGTCAGTCTTTGCATCACCCTTGAAGGCACGAGTCAGCGTCCCGAGGGGCTCTTCCAAAGGGTTAGCCTAGTACTCTCAGGCCAGCCCAAAATGTTGTGACTTTCTGAGCCAGTCTGGGGAAGGTAAAGTGGGCTGGCGCAGCCAGCGGGTTAGGGACAACGTGAAGAGGCCACGATCACCTCAGATCTGCCCGCTGGCTGGTAAGAGGGCCAATTTGAGCAAGCCCCAGGCATGAGCTCTGCCGGCTCCTGAGTGACCAGGGGGCCCAGGAGGCCACCGTCATAGACCGAAGTTCCCAGAGCCGAGCGGATGGAGCTGAGTCCCTCGGAGGGTCTGTGTGTGGAAGGAAGGTGCTGGACTGGGTTCTCAGTGTTACAGGGGACAGAAAGAACTGAGAAAACAGGTCCTGCCGGGGGTCAGGAGGACAGAGGACAGGGTCCAGGTCTCACAGCGTGAGGCGGTGTGTGTGCCCACGGGGGCTGTCCAGGGAGGCCTCACGCCTGTCTGGGAGCATCTTCACCAACAGTTCGCCATCCCCAGAGCCCCTCAGCTCTGCCTGCCATGGCAGAGGCCCTTGGTAAGGGTGTCTGGCCTCCCCACATGGACAGAAATAGAGGTGCTGCCCACTGACCCTATCTCTTTCTTCCCAGGCAAGGAGAAGCCAGCTGCAGTGTGGGGCGGCGGGGGCCCCTGCTCACCCACAGCCCTGATGGACCTCGACTCCAGCGAGGTCTCACAGGGGAACTTTGAGGTGGGATTCCGGCCTCAGAAGTCTGTGAAAGCCACCCGAGAGCAGCAGCCTGAGGCAGGAGTGGACGGGCAGCAAGGCCCAGGTCCAGGGCCAGCCAGCAGGGCCTCGGACGCAGACTCGGTGCCTCAGCTGGCCAGGCCCAAAGAGGGCAGCCTGACGATGTCCTCAGGCCCAGCCGAGTTCCAGAGCTGCAGTCCCGGCTGGTCCAGCGCCTTCTACGAGGCCGACTGCTTTGGGGCTGATGTCTACAACTACGTAAAGGACCTGGGGAGGCCGAAGGCCAGCGGGCAGCCAGAGCTGGAGGCCCAGAGCCCAGTGAGTCCACAGCTGCCGTGGGGGCGCTGCAGCTTTGGGAGCATCCTGGGCAGAGAGACCCTGCTTGGGTCTCCAGGGCAGGGGGTAGGGCTCGGAGCGCCCCCTGCCCAGGGTGGCCCTGCTCCTGGCACCCACTGCCCGTGGCCGGCACCGGAGGCACTGTGCTCGTCAGCATGTGCTCCCCACAGCTGGGGGCAGGGTGGCCTTGCTGACCAGGTGGGCTCGTGGCCCCCAGCTGGCAGCTCTCACAAGGGCCATGTTGTGTCTCCAGAGGGGAGGCAGGGGCAGCTGTCCCCTCCCAGTTGGGCCCCGGCCCTCGAGCAGCCCCACTGTGAGAGGAGAGCAAGCGTGGATGGCAAGCCGGGGCTGGACCCTGGCCCGTGCTGCCCGGGGTGGGCTCCTCTGGCAGCCAAGACTGTCCATATCAGGAGCGGTGCAGGCTCCCTGCAAGCAACAGGGTGCAGGGAGGCTGTGGCTTGAGCAGCCCGGCCTGGCCAGTGCTGCTCGGCGCCGAGACTGAGGTCAGTGGGGCTGCAGCCATGCAGGTCCCCTGGCCTCCAACGGGAGGGAACCGGTTGGTGTGGCTCCTAACCCCTCCCCTGCCCTGGTGTCCTTGGTCCCCTCTGAGCCAGGGACAGCATCTCCCTAGCCTCAGGCACCCTCGGAGCCTCTTGGCAGCTCCTTGGTTCACCACCGTCACGGCTTCGCTCGCTGCTCTATGCAGGAAGCAGCTGAGTCCCAGGTGTGAGGGCGGGGCTCCCGTCCAGGACGCTCGCTTCTCCTCTGGGCTGCGTGGAAGGCTGGCTCTTGCATGTGCCGAGGGGCCTAGGGAGCAGGGCAGCCTGCACACTGACCATCAGCTGGCCTAATGCCCACCACGTGGCGTGGGGAGCCCACAGCCCCTCCCCTCATGACCAGGTGGGGACTTGGTGTTGGCTGCACAGCAGTCAGGGCTGCTGAGCCGGAAGATGGAGACTCCTGGCCTGGAGGCCCAGAAGGGTCTTCAAGTCCTGTTTCCTCTGCTGTTGGGGTCCTCACCTCAGGGTGCCTCCTCCATGTGCTGCTGCGCACCTTGAAGTGCCCAGGGCAGGTGTGCTCCCAGGGTCCACGGCTCTCCACTGCCCCCAGCTCTCTACTATCCCCAGCTCTCCACCTGCCCCCACCTTTCCATGCAGCAGAAAACAAACCCACTGCAGCAGGAAGCTCCAGCACAGCCACTCACCACAATCCTGCCATCATGGGAAACTGAGGCTCGGGGCATGAGTTACTGGCACAGCTTCTGAGAGGCTATAGGGGGCTCAGCACCCTCAGGACACGCACAGCCCTGGAGCTGGGCCCAGCGCTGGTGCAGCCCCGACTCTGGGCTGGCCTGTGGTTGAGTGCTGGGCAGCTCCCTCGCCGGCCCATCCTGCTGTGGAGAACCCCAAGGGCTCCAGGGTCTTCGACAGCTTAACGAGGGCCCAAGGACATGGACGTGTGCTGCAAGGCGGCTCCAGAAGGGATCGCGAGCTCTGTCCCCAGGAGAGCCAGCTCAGGCAGGACTCGTCGCGGGGCCAGCCTCTCCTACTCATTTGTGATCTGCGGTCGGGAGGACACTCCCTGAAGTGCTGACTCGTCCTTGTCTGGTGGGAAGTGCTCGTGGCCACGCGCCCTGACCACGCAGCCCCACCTGGCTGGACCCTGCCTCGGAGTGACTCATTGCGATGGCAGATCTGGAGGAGGGTGGCTGGCTTGAGGGGACAATGAGGGCAACCTCGTGTTTTCCCTTGTCCTGCTCACCTGGGGGAGAAGTCAGGTGAGTCTCCTGTGCCCACGTCCGTTTGGTGGGTGGTTCAGGTGAGAGCAGCCCTGGCTGCCCTGTCATTGAAGACCTGCTGCGATCTGCTTCAAACACAGGAGAGGACACCACAGTCAGAGAACAGAGTCTATGTTTGCAGCCCAGAGAGAGAGGGAGAGACAGGGCCTGGCCTCCAGCACACCTGGGCACCTGCCTGGCCTCACGGGCTGCAAGTGTCACCATCCTGCAGGCCTGGTGCCTCAGCGACCCTGTGTCCTATCCTGGGCACTTGGTTTTGCTTCTGCTCTTGAAATGGGTTTTGCTTTCAGGGTCTGGGGCATTGGCAGTGGCTTCATTCACCCGTTCTCCTCCTTTCTAGCTTCTGCCTGTTCCAACCCCAAGACCCCAACTGTCGTTTCATATTAGCCAACCACCCAGTTACATCCAGTGGCCATTGTGCCTAAGTCGTGCCTGAAATCTCTCACCATTTTTCTTTCTAAGCAACCAAATGCTGTTTTAATTTTGTGAGGTTTGCAGTCAGGTTTGGCCAGAAGAACCTGAACTCAACCCACTCACACTGCTTCACTTAGATCTCGACAACCGCATCAGCCTGGGGTCCACGCTTGTCTGCACGTCTCCCAGGGTGTGGCTGTGAGGGTGACGCCAGCTCTCAGCTTTTCTTGTCCATCATTCCATATGTTAAGGGAATTTTAGATCCCATGGATTCATCTAAAATCAGTCAAAACGGTCCTCAAAGAATCTGCCTGCTGTCCAGTGTCAAGCAAAGTTTTGCTGACAAAACTAACTCTGCAAACTGAGGCTATTGGCACCAACCTTAAGGAGTTCTTGTGCCTTGTGTTCTAGCAGAACACAGGTGCTCACTGACCGTGCAGGAAGACTCCTCCAGGTTCCCAGCTGCTTCGGGGCCCATGGTCCACTCCCCCCGACCCCGCAAGAGTGTTGTCAACACCAGCGTCTCTGCAGTGGACAAGACAATGGGATGGATGGAGTCCGGGGCAGGATAACCTCCACAGGCAGGACAGTCTCTGCAGTGAGGCCATGGGGAATGCGATCCATACCACTGTGCTCGGGAGCCAGGACCACAGAGGGTTCCGTGTGGATGGCTCACTCCAGCCAGCAGACGGCAGAGCACAGCTGTGAGCAGAGCTCAGGGGGCACCCGTATGCGCAGATTCCAACCTGCATGCTCGGTGGGGCCCCACATTGTTGGAATGCTCTGGATCCGCCTCGTCCACAGAAGAGCCACTAACCACATGTGGTTACTCGCACTTAAATGGTGCCCCGTGGGACTGAAGGATTGATATTTTTATTTTCTTTCACTTTAATAATCTGGGCAGCTTCCGTTAGCCAGCTCTGCTGTGTGGGAGGCCCAGGGGCCAGGCAGGCAGCTCCTGTGGTAGCCAGATCTGGCTGCTCTCTGCCCTTGGGAGGAGCTGGCTGGGCCCTTGCTCAGATGGGGGCCAGAGTTGCAGCCAGCTGCCTGCTGTCGGAGCCTGGCTTTCCTGCAGAGCTCGCCCCAGGAAAGTGCTGTCTCACAGCTTTCTGGCAGCTGGAGCAGCAAGGAACGGGCAGCGCTGACAGGCCTCCACGGGAAGCGCTGGCCTGCGTGGAGACCCTTGTGGCTGGCGCTGGTTCTCTCCAGCCTGCTTCTGTGTATTCGGGCCTTGTCCCAGGCAAGCCCCTGCAGGGTGGACACAGACCCTTCCCTGATGCGCAGGACCAAGGGGCCTTGGAGACCTGGCTTCACCACAAGCCTCCCCAGAGGGCCCAGACTGGCGCGTTCTGAGATTGCCCAAGCCTGGTGGCTCTGGCCGTCACAGGGCCGCTGGCTCAACTGCTGTGGGCAGTGGTGATGGAAGACAGGCTGAGGAGCTTCAGACGCTTCAACAACAGCAACACTTGCGCCCTCTGTTGGGCTCACCCAGTCCCCGCAGCGGTTTCCAGTGATGAGATTGGGCTACCAGGAGCCTGGATTTGAGCTGCCACCGTCACTGGGGGCACCGGATGCAGCGAGCTTTCAGAGAAACACTCCTTCCATGTGACCACCTCAGAGCCATGCGTCCACCTGAGCCACCACGGGAGCAGCTTTTATGGGAGTCAGCGTAGTCCCTGGCCAGAGTCTTCCCTGCCTCGCGTCCACCCCAGCCCAGCCTCTCCCTGCAGCCCATACCCTGTCCTCTTGCAGTGCCAACTGAAGGCCTACTATGGTCCCCTCCCCACAAGGCCCCAGACCCTGTCCCATCCGGGTCACCATCTGTCTGTCCCCAGCTGGGCGCACAGCCCTGGGGTTCCAGGCAGGCTGGTCTCTCCTTCTTCTCAAAGGGAGGGGACACCTCTGGATTCTCACCTCACACAGGCCCCACCTTTAGCCTCCAGAGGACATGAGGCAGAGGGGACCCTGCTGAGAGCGGGGCTGCCCTGTGGGCACAGGAGGCATCCAGGGAGGCAGGGCACCTCGGGACACACAAACATCTTCCAGCATCTCCTCCCAGGCCCCCCTGGTGCTGAGGCCCTGGCTCCCTAGCCTCCTGAGGGTCCCAATCCATGGATCTGACCCAAGTCCTGCTTTCCTCGTGGAGACAGGCTGGTGCGTGCAGGGGCTGACGGCCCTGACTCAGTTGGAGCCCCTGCCCTCAGATTTCAGGCCGGTTCGGGACAACCACACGGGTGTGCAGAAGCTCACTTTTACCAGGAGGGGCCAGGAAGAAGCAAACCCTCCCACCACTGCCTGGCCAACCGCTGAGCCCAGCCAGGGGGCTCCAGGGAGCAGGACTTGGCCGGGGGGGGGCTCGGGAAATGCAGGGACGTGGTAGCCACACAGCCAGTCCCACTTTGCAGGCACTGTCCTCTGAGCCCAGGATTGCCCGTAAGGCTTCGGACAGTGGACAGGCCTCTGGGGCCTCTGTCTCTTTGCACCCCTGCCCTGTGGCTGGTCCCCAAGAGCAGGGAAGTCCCAAAGAGGTATGGGCCTGATCATGAGCTTTCTGAATGGCAGTCTGGAGAAGTTTCCAGAAGGGGCAGGTGGGCCAGCCTGGCAGGGGAGGATAAGACCTTGGGAGGTGCTGACAATTCCTGGGGTGGACCTGGGCCCAGGAGTGGGCACCTCGGCCCATGCCCCCCCCCCCCGCCACAGTCCACAGGGTGCACTGGTGGGGCCTGGCGTCCTTCAGGTTGTGACCAGGGTCACACCCCCTGGCGCCCTGCTTCAAGGCTGACCGTGGGCCTCACAGCGCACACGTGAGCACACGCATGCACTCAGGCCACCCCGTAAATTCTTTTCCCACTTTTGTTGTGAGATGGCAGATTTAGAATGACAAGCCCCAGAGCCCCTGGTGGGTCAGAAGCGGGTACTTCACACCAGGCCAGTGGCCTCCAGAGCAGAAGGGAGGGCGTCAGGTTGGTGTGTGTGGCAGGGGACACTGCAGCTTAACTCCCCCTTCCTTCTGGGGCACCCTCTCACGTATCTATCTTCCCCTTCCTTTCTCCTCGAGTCAGCCAAACGGCTTCTCCTTCACACACTTCTGCGCTCTTCCTGTGGTTGCTCAGCAGCTTCCCCTGGAAGGACCCTCGGGTGCCCTGTGGCTTTGTTTTTTATTTTTCCAGTACTGGTGGTTGAACCCAGGACATCACACGTGCTAGGCAAGTGCTCTACCATTGAGCTGCATCCCCAGTCCCGTCTTCATTTTTTTATCTTGAGACAGGGTCTCGCTAAGTCGCGCAGGCTGCCTCTGGCCTTGGACTTGTGGTCCTCCTGCCTCCACCTCCCGATCCACCGGGATTACAGGCGTGTGCCACTGCACCCGGCTAACGTGTTTTCCGTGTCCGTATTGTGCATGAAGGCGAGCGATGCCTGCCGTCAGTTCTCCAGGGCTCACGCGCTGTGCTTCCTCTTAGGAGCTGGAGCAGCAGCTTATGATAGAAAAAAGAAACTACCGGAAGACCCTGAAGTTCTACCAGAAGCTCTTACAGAAGGAAAAGCGGAGCAAAGGTAACCGCACGCCCCTGCTTGCCACGGGCTCTCTGGCTCCCGGGAGCTGTGTGCCAACTCTCCCGCGCCCACAGGCTCTGAGGTGAGGACCATGTTGTCCAAACTGCGAGGGCAGCTGGAGGAAATGAAGTCCAAGGTGCAGTTCCTCAGCCTGGTCAAGAAGTACCTACAGGCAAGTGGCCGCCTTTCCGCTCCCATCCGAGCAGGCGTGGCCCCCAGACGGGTTGCCTGCTGCTCACACGGTAGATGAAGCGGGGTCAGGCCCTAACTCCCAAGTAAGGGGCCAGTGCCGCCCCTGGGGTCAGTGACGAGATGGCTGGGAGCCAGCAACGCGCATGCACATGCCCAGCGGGCGGCAATGCCCCCCTCCCCCTAGGTCATGTACGCCGAGCGCTGGGGCCTGGAGCCCTGTGCCCTGCCGGTCATTGTGAACATCGCGGCAGCCCCCTGCGACACGCTGGACTTCAGCCCCTTGGATGAGTCCTCTTCCCTCATCTTCTACAATGTCAACAAGCACCCGTGCAGCGGCCGGCAGAAGAAGGCCCGCATCCTGCAAGCTGGCACGCCACTGGGGCTGATGGCCTACCTCTACTCCAGGTGCCCTCCCCTACTCCGTGCCCGCCTGCCCTGAGGTGCCAAGAGCAAAAGGGAGCAAAGTCTATTCAGGGGAAAGGAAGTAGGCCCGCAGGAGGCAGGAAGAGGCAGGAAAAGCCCCCTCTGGGGTGCATTGCACTGTTCTGTTTGTTTGTTCGTCTTGCTTTGCTCTCAGTAGAGGGGCAGGGGTTCAACCTAGGGCTTCACACATCCTCCACAAGTCCTCCAACACCAAGCTGCACCTCTCAGCCCATTTTTTGTTTTTTGTTTTGAGATGGGGTCTTGCTAAGTTACACAGTCAGCCTCTGGCCTTGAACTCGCGATCCTCCTGCCTCTGCCTCCCAAGTCACCGGGATTACTAGTGTGTGCCACCATGCCCAGCTCTAATGTTTTATTTTGCTTTAAATTTAGAAAAATGTTAGAATGTGAAGTGGACTCGTGTTAGCTGCCACCCGCCATGTGGCTGAACTGCTGGCCAGAGGCCTTGGGCTGGATCTCCAAGGTGCACTCAGATGGCTTTGCTGGGGACAGGTTGCAGGTTAACACGCCGACGGCTTTAGACATAAACCCTCACAGAGGTCTCTGCGGTGAGGTTTGGATTCCACCCTGATGACTAATCAAAACACTCCACTTGAGAGGCAGAGGCAGGAGGATCCCAATTTCAAGACTAGCCCAGATTATATAGAGAGTTCCAGGCCAGCCCTGGCT
Source organism: Pedetes capensis (assembly GCA_007922755.1). NCBI lineage: Eukaryota > Metazoa > Chordata > Mammalia > Rodentia > Pedetidae > Pedetes > Pedetes capensis. Next base: position 47,554 of record VMDO01008519.1, read on the forward strand.
ACATTAAAAAACCAACCAACCAATCTGTAATTAGCCGTGGGCTCAGCACAATCCTTGAAGTGTTTCTGCGGCTTCTGCCTCTCTGGACGTGACCGCGTTGGGTGTCAGACATGCCGAGGGACCCATGTAGGAGTCCTGGCTCACCACACAGCAGAGAGGAGCCCTTGGACCTGCTCGCCTCTGCCCAGGCTCACATGGCTGGGATCGTAGCCCTCCCTGTGCCCCACCGGCACCCTTTGCCCTTTGGCCTCTCTGCGGTGCAGGCCTCAGCCTCCTGTCGTTCCCTGGCCTATGCCCAGACTTGGATTCTGAGGGACCCCCCTCGCCCTCTTGGATGGTGGCCAGTGGAGGCTCCCAGAGGCCCTCTGAGCTGGAGGCTATAGTGACTCCAGATCCAATCAGTGCATGTCATCAGCGCCCAGAGAAGACAGTCATGACTGAGGGCAAGGCTCCTCTACAGAGGCCCAGGCCTCCTGGGTCATCTGCCTGCTCCCCACCAACTGTTCTCCAAGGTGGGCTGCACCTGGCCAGGCTGGGGCTTCCTGCCAGCCAGGGACTCCAGCCAATGCTCAGATGCAGGCCTGTGCCTCACTTGCAAGACGGTGCAGCCGTGTCCACCCCAGGCTCTGTACCGTCACAGGAGCGCATGTGAGCGCCTGTGTGCGCGTGCCCTGCATGCTGTGGGTGTGCACTAGTGGGTGCAGGTATAACGAGGTATCATGAGCTGTGGTACCTCTGTCGTGCCTGATGTGTATGAGCCTGTGGGGGGTGTTATGTGGCACGGTGTGGTCTATCAAGTGTGATGTGCTGACATTGTGTGCTGTGGAGTGTATGGCTGCGGGGCTGTGTGTGTGTGGTGTATGCGGTGCACATATGGTGTGCACACGTGCACATACACGGGCCCCACTGGGATATCGTGGTGTGGCGTGTGTGACTGCATGGGTGGAGTGTGGGGTGTGGGGTACTGTGTGCTCTGCGCGCATGCATGCGTGGCATGTGGCATGCGTGGCATGTGGTGTGCGTGAGTGTGGCACATGGAGGACGAGCCCCTCAGCGGACTGAGCGCTCACAAGGGGCTTCCCGGCTCCAAGATGCTCAGAGGACTGGTTTTTTGGCACAGGCTGGGCCAGGCCGCTTAGTCCCTGCCTTGAGCTGGGGCCACCAGAGTTCTCATCTCCCAAAGGCCCTCAGGATGCATGGTGGTGACCAAGGTCCTCACTCTGGGACACGAGTCTCCTACTCTGGAACTCCTCTCCCCTCAGGAAGCATCTGGCCAGGGCCCCTCACCTCTCTAGCTATTAGCCATCAGACTCCCCTGACCCGTGAGCATGGGGCTTCCTGGAGCCCCCTGAGGTGGTGACACCCCGAGAGGCGAGAGGCGAGCAGACCTCTCACTGCCTGCTGCGGCAGTAGGCGGAGCCCGGCGAGCACTCGGGGCCGCTTCCTCACGCCGCGATCGCCCCTGCACGCGAGTCTGCGTGACTCACCCGCAGCAGCAAGATGCAGACCCAGGGTGGCCAGGGCGACAGTCCAACAGCAGGAGTGTCAGGAAAGGCCCTCACCCAGAACTAAATGTGGCCGGCTCCCCCTTTGCCTTCAGGGCTGCTCCCCAAGACCCTGCCAGAATGGAATCCATGTACTCGTGGGGAGCTCACGCCACACGCACACACTCCTACACACAGCTCAAACACACCCACCCCACACAGGTCTCGAGGGTTCACACGGAGCTCACACACATTCACACTCACACACGTGTGACCCACAGAGCTCACACCCATGCTCAGATCTCACACACCCACAGCACACAGACTACCGACTGAGGCTTGGATTCCACCCAAATCACTAACCAAAACACTCAGAGGCAGAGGCAGGAGGATCACAATTTCAAGGCCAGCCTGGACCACATAGAGAGTTCCAGGCCAGCCCAGGCTACATTAAAAAACCAACCAACCAACCAACCAACCAATGTGAGGCGTCCCTAGCATTCACAAACACACACAAACAGAACACCCCCCCACACTCACCCGGGGCCCTCCCCACTCGCTGTGTCCGGGGCTCCAGGGAGGTCGGGGTGACTGGACGCCCAAGGCCTGAATCCCGCGCTGTCCCCCAGCAACGCCTTCCTGGAGGGCTACGTGCAGCAGTTCCTCTACACCTTCCGGTACTTCTGTACGCCACACGACTTCCTGCACTTCCTCCTCGACCGCATCAGCAGCACCCTGTCCAGGTACCGCACGCGTGGGCTCCTGGACAGGCCAGGGAGCTCCAGGGGGCCTCAGTCAGCCTCTGTGAAGGACAGGTGGCCCCAGGTGGCCCCGCCAGGGATATACAGGTGGGGCCTCCCTGGGGAAGGTGGAGGCCCGACAGAACAGCCGAGGGGAGCACCGAGAGATGTAGCGAAAGGGGCAGCATCCGTGTGCTCTGGAAGGAGCTAGGGGCCGGCAGGGCCCTTACCTGCTGTCCCGGGTGAGCAGAGGGTGGCACAAGCCCCAGTGGGAAGATGAGAGAGCCAAGTCCACCAGCCAAGCCAAGGCAGCCAAGGGGCACAGGGGCCTCCTAGCCGGGGTCTCCATATACAGGAACCCCAGGGCTGGTTGCAGGGGTACCAGAGAGAGGGGCTGTGGGCATGAGGCGAGGGCTCTGTCCTCTCCTCTGACCTGGTCTCTGCCACCCGGGTTCCCCTGTGCACCCCAACCCCACACGTGCCAAGCGAGGCACACACTGAGGCCTCCGTCTGCCCCCAGGGCCCACCAGGACCCCAGCTCGACTTTCGCCAAGATCTACAGGAGGAGTCTCTGCGTCCTGCAGGCCTGGGTGGAAGACTGCTACGCCGTGGACTTCACCAGGAACGCGGGGCTGCTGGGGCGCCTGGAGGACTTCATCTCCTCCCAGGTGACCCCCGCGCTGGCTGGCCCAGCCAGTGCTCTGGGCTCCCGCAGAGGGAGTCCCTGCCCTTGTCTGGGAGGTGGCGGTGACCCTCCCTTCTCCTGCCTAGATCCTGCCACTGGATGGCTCGGCCAAGCACTTGCTGGGCCTCCTAGAAGTAGGCACAGACCGGCGCGCCGATAGCACTGCCAGAGGAGCAATCCTGGAGGACCCCAAGGAAGCTGAGGAGGACAGCAGGCCCTTTAACGCCCTCTGCAAGAGGTTCTCGGAGGACGGCCTCTCCCGGAAGGTGGGGGCCTTTCCTAGGGGGGCTTCCGTGGACAGGAGGTGCAGCCTGGAGGACACGGAGCGACTGTGCACAAGCATGCGCTCCTTGCAGTATGCGCGTGGGCAAGCCCAGACACGCCCGCGCAGGCACACCCATGCACGCAGACACGCACACACAGACGTGTGCACACGCGCAGATGTCCACTCCTGTGCACGTGCAGGCTCCTCGTGCACATCCCAGGCACCACCCCGCTTGGCTGCCACATCCTGACCTGGGACAGGACAGCCAGATGCCGGTGGGGCTCAGATGAGGGGGGTCCTCCCAACCCCTGGGGTGGAGATGTGGGTGGAGGAACCCACTGGGAATGAGTGGCCTTCCCACCAAGATGTGGAGACAGTCCCCCCTTCCGTGGTGTGCCCACAAGGAACCTACCAGAATGACAGAACCAGTGTCACGGCGCCTCCCCGTGTGGGTGGGTGGGGCTTGCTGTCAGTCCAGCTGAGCCTGTCGCGCCCCCCGCACTCGCCCGCCTGACCTGGAGGACGACCTGGCTTGCCCATAGAGCTTCCCCTGGAGGCTGCCCCGGGGCAACGGCCTGGTGCTGCCACACAAGGGGCGCCAGTACACCATCGCCGCCGCCCTGCCCAAGCCCTGCTTCTTCGAAGACTTCTACGGCCCCTACACCAAGGCCAGCGAGAAGGGGCCCTACTTCCTGACCGAGCACAGCACTCACCAGCTCTTCACCCAGCTGACGCTGCTGCAGCAGGTGCGTGGAGGCCGCGGGCGCCGGAAGGGGACAGCTGCAGGGTCGTGGGGGAGGCCGGGGGTGCTATGCCGTGCCTCGGGCCTCAGCAGGCACTTCCTGGAAGACCAGGTAGGCAGTCAGCAGAGGGGCCTGGCTGCTAGGTGTGCGGGTGCCGGAGCAGCCCCGACAAGGGGCAGACCTGGACTCCAGCCCAGCAGGGCCTTCCCCTCTGGCCGCACAGGGCCCACAGGCCTCCACGCACAGGCCTCTGCTGACCGCAATGCCTGGTGCCCTTACCCAGCCCTGGGCCTGAATCCACTCCTCCCTGAGCTCCTGCCGAGCCCAGAGCCCAGGCGCCCCCTCCAGAGTCCTTCCCATCCTACCACCCAGTGTCCTAGGCAGGTGAGAGCGGAGCTAAGCGGCCCCCCCACCCATCCTTAGGGCTGCCCAGTGTTGCCAGTCCTGGGGGGCACTGAGCACATAGGGACCCCTGCTGGTTGCGGGGAGCACACTAGATGAGTTGACCTGTGATCACAGAGATGTCCCCCCAAAAACCCTAGCCCTCCTTGGGACACTGCCTTGGATGCCAGACCCTTGGGGACAGGGGGCTGACGGTCTGTTTCCATATCTCTGGCAGGAATTGTTTCAAAAGTGCCACCCCGTCCATTTCCTAAACTCACGGGCCCTGGGTGTCATGGACCAAAGTGCAACCGTTCCCAAGTGAGTGTCCCCTCCCAAGGGTGGCCCCAAGAGCCTTGGGTTTGGAGGGTTCACAGGAGAGTCTTGGGGGCCTCCCCGAGGGCCTCGTGGGCACTCTTGGCTGGAGGGAGATGCCTGAGCCGTCCTGAGGGGGGAGCGCCTGACCCCATCCCACTCTGCAGAGGGCCCACGGCCAGGACCTGGCAAGGCCACCTTCACACATCCCCAGGGGACGTGCCCTGCGTTTGTCTTCCAGAGCCAGCTCTTCTGAGTCTCTGTCGACCAAAACCTGTAGCCTGTTTCTGCCAAATTACATCCAGGACAAGTACCTGCTGCAGCTTTTAAGAAACGCAGATGACATCAGCACCTGGGTGGCTGCTGAAGTGGTGACCAGTCACACCTCCAAGGTAGGTGGCTCCGTGGCTGAGGCCAGAATGATATGAAGGGTCCACAGCCTGAGACCATAGCCAATCCCTTCTCTGTGTTCAGGGAATCCATATGTCATGTCCCCCAGAGCCACACTCGTCCCAAGGCAAAGAGAAAGAGCAGAGTCACAGTGGAGACTGACATCAGCAGAAACATCGCCACGCTGTCCGCCCAAGGGCACAGTGGTCATATGCCTTTCCTGACACTGCCTCCTCCCTCTACAAAGGGGTGCTCCAGAGCTACAGGGTACCTGGGAACCAGGCCGTGTGTCACCTCCACTGGGACACCACACGTCATGGCTTACATACACAGTCCCTCACACACACCAGGCCTCACACGTACAGTCCTTCATCAGTTCCTCGTGTACACCCAACTCAGTGTCCCTCCCACACACACGCCATCCTTCACACCACACCTGGTCCCTGTCACACACATTCCCTCTCACACAGTCATACAGCACACCTTCTTCCACATTCCCTCACATGCCCAGTGTCACACACAGACAGTCCCTCAAACAAAGTGCTTTCCAGTTTCTCATGCACATAGTTTCCCTCTCACCCACAGTCCCTCTCATACATGCAGTTGCTCTTGTATACGTCCCTCTCACAGTCTCTCATACAGTCCCTCATGCACAGTCCCTCAGTCTCTCATACAGTCCCTCTTACATAGTTCCTCTTACACAGTCCGCTTCACACAGTCCCTTATACACAATCTCTCGCAGTCCCTTACACACAATTCCTCTCTCACAGTCCCTTAAACAGTCCTTCTCTCACACTTCCCTTACACACTGTCCCTCTTTCACACACAGTCCCTCACACACAGTCCCTCAGTCTCTCTTACAGTCCCTCTTACATAGTCCCTCTTACACAGTCTGCCTCACACAATCCCTTAAACACAGTCCCTCTCACACAGCCTCTCACACAGTCCCTCACACACTGTCCCTCTTTCAGTCTGTGTCACAGTCCCTCATACACACAGTCCCTCACAATCCCTCTTTCACAATCCCTCACACAGTCCCTCTCAACAGTTCCTCACACAGTCCCTCTCATACAGTCCCTCAGTCCTTCACATACATTGTCTCTCTTGCAGTCCGTGTCATAGTCCCTCCCGTACACACAGTCCCTCACAGTCCCTCTTTCACAATCCCTCCCACAGTCCCTCTCACACACAATCCCTCACACACACAGTCCCTCACACACATTGTCCGTCTTTCACAATCCCTCATAAACAGTCCG
>VMDO01008519.1:53912-73547 GCA_007922755.1 Pedetes capensis
GTCCCTCTCACACACAGTCCCTCACATAGTCCTTTTCACAGTCCCTCTCACACATTTCCTCACACAGTCCCTCTCACACAGTCCCTCACACAGTTCCTCACACAGTCCCTCTCATACAGTCCCTCAGTCCTTCACATACATTGTCTCTCTTGCGGTCTGTGTCATAGTCCCTCCCGTACACACAGTCCCTCAGTCCCTCTTTCACAATCCCTCCCACAGTCCCTCTCACACACAATCCCTCACACACACAGTCCCTCACACACATTGTCCGTCTTTCACAATCCCTCATAAACAGTCCGTCATGCAGTCCTTCTCCCACAGTCCCTCACATAGTCCTTTTCACAGTCCCTCTCACACACAGTCCCTCACAGATCCCCTCAGTCCTTTACATGCAGTCCCTCTCACACACTGTCCCTCACACACCTCATCCCTCACACGTACTCATTTCCCCACTCGTTCTTGCACACGCCCTCACACACACGCTTACACAGAGTTCATTGAGAAGATGCCCCTGCCCCAGGGTACAGTCACATCTTTGCCTCACCCTATACCAGAGCAGGGCTGTGACCCTCCACTGCCCTGCTTGAACTGGTCTAAGCCAGTCACCCGCTGGCTTATCCACAGCCATGTTCCTTCCCAGAAAATCCTGTAGTGCCTGCATTTGGCCAGTTTGTGCCATGAGTGACACTTAGCCCAGTGTTCTGGGTCTGGCCAAGGTCAAGGTCCATCTCCAGCTGTTCTGCACCAATCCCAGGTTCTTTCAAGTCCGGCAGGCCTTGGGCTAGACTTGTGGCATCGCAGCCTGGCCTGACCATCTGCTCACAGGCACGGCCTGACAGCCCAAGGGAGACTTTCGGGCCAGCACCTCCCTCCATGTTCCCACCCAGGAGCAACCAGGGTGCCCACAGCTTCTCAGTACAGATTCCCCCAAGTCCAAGTTCACCTACTAAACTCACTATCGCAAAGGCTTCCAATTTCCTCCCCCAAAGTCTATGTGGCCTGGCCTTTGTGAGGTGGGACCAACTGGGTTCCCTGTGATGTGAGAGCCACACTGACAGGCAGAGGGGTGAGTGTCAGGATACAAGAGCTCTCCGTTCAAAGCAGACCTATCCTCTGCAGCAGGGACGATGGGGGGCGCCCACTATGCCAGTACCATGGCTCCTTTGAAGCAATTTTGGATACAAGAAACAGGGCTCCTCCTCCACTGACCCTACCAGCATGGCCCCCGGTTGGGCTGAGCAGCTCAAGTGGGGGGTGCTGTGGTTCTGCCCAGGAGCTGCCCTGGGGCCCAGGAGGCCCTCTTCTGCCTCCACATGTGTTTGTCTGTCCTTTCTGTTGCCCTCAGTCCCTGTAAGGCTACCCTGAGGCCCGGCGGTTGTCTGTTTTCTGTTACCATAGCAAAATATGCAAGGGAGACTACTTATGAAGAGGTTCGCTTGGCTCAGTTTTGCCAGGCAAGGGTGAGATGCCTCGGGCAGCTCTGTCCTGGTGAGGGACTTCTTGGCTGCATCCATCAAAGCATTGGTCACGGCAGGAGCAGTTGCGAGAGTGACTGAGTGATCCCACGGCCGGGCAGGAGGCAGGAGATTTCTAACAACCCTCTCCCAGAAACTCCCCTGATGCCCCTGGGATGCACCTTGGATGGCCCCGTGGCCTCCCGAAGGTCCCACCACCTTTCACATGGCCGCCGGGGGTCAACACATCAGAAGTGCAGCACCGCCGGGTGCACTGGTGCACACCTGTAATCCCAGCGGCTCGGGAGGCAGAGGCAGGAGGATCACAAGTTCGAGACCAGAGGCAGTCTGCATAACTTAGTGAGACCTTGTCTCAAAAAGTAAAAAATTGGGCTGGGGGCGCAGCTCAGTGGTCCAGCACTTGCAGAGCATGCAAGCACGAGGCCCTGTGTTCAACCCCCAGTACTGTAAAAAAAAAAAAAAAAAAAAAAAAAAAAAAAAAAAAAGTTAAAAAAAAAAGAAAAGCGCAGCACCCACTGGGAAGCACAGAGCTGTCTGGATGCTCCTCCTTTGAGGGTCTTCCAGCTCTGAAAGGTTTTCCAGCATCCCCACTTCTGCCAGGATGTGTGAATGGGGGACCTGGGCTCGTCATGGTACTGTAAGTATCACATGTGAGATCAAAATGGTTCAGGGTCCCCAGAAGGGATCTGTGTGGCCGGGCTTCCCAGGTCAAGAATAAGGACCATGGCAGACCTCAGTATCCTGGGTACATCCTGACCCCTAGGTGGCCCCTCCCAGACTGAGAGGGCACCCCTAGCCTGCGGGTACCCTGCGCAAGGGTGAATGGCAGGGTCACGGTCCTGGTGCATAGGGCAGGCCTGTAGGGTCAACACAGCTTCACAAGCTGAACACAATGGAGACCTGCAGACTCACACCCAAGGCTGTGGGTGCCCAGCTTGGGAGAGCGGATAGAACACAAGGTGTCACAGCCACAGAGCACTTGCTGTTGCTCCCCAACCCCCACAAGCCAACGGCAGGAAGAGAGTCCCTCGGAAGGAGCAGTGCTTGGCCCTGACGCAGGCAATGTCACCGGGAGATACCTTCTTCGTCAAATGGCACGTCTGTTCAGCCGCGCGACTCATCACGAGGTCCCAGTGATGAACAGCCCCCTCCATTCAGATGGCGCCCTGAGTGACAAGGTGGAAGGACAGGTAGAAAGGAAATGGTGTGAAATTTCTCATTTTACGAAAGTTTGTCTTTTTCTAGATGAATCATGGTGGGTCTGAAAGCGAACGAGCATTTTTATGTCATTAGAAATGTTTGAGGGTGATGGGGCACACTCTCCAGAGCTGGATGCACCCGATGTCCAAGGCTAGACCATGGGTGATACATGCTACAAGGTGGACGCATCCTGGGGACATCTTGTGCTCAGTGAAATCAGCCAGCCACAAAGGGACTCCACTTACCGAAGCGTCTGACCCGGTCAGACACAGAAAGTGGAATGAGGGTGGGTGGCACTGGGGGGAAGGGAGGGGCTTGTGGTTTAATGGGACAGAGCTACCATTTTGCAACATGGAAGGTTCCAGAGCTCTGCTGCACAGCAGTGTGACAGCACTCAGTGCCTCGGGACTGGACACCTGGAACAGCTGATGGCAGATGTTACACCGTGTACATTTTACAATGGAAAATTAAAACCTTAAAAACAAAAAATGATAAAAGCTTTATTTGAAAATACTGGAATGTATATCTTTTGCATCTATTTAAGCCTATGGAAGAAAAATTGAGAAGCTAGCTTAAAAAGTGTAAGCAAGTGAAAGTCTTTCAAGTTCCTTGAAGAGGTTCAAACAGACAGCCAGAGGCTTGGCCGGAAACCTGCAGGAGCCATCTGGGTGACCCTGGACCGCAGCAGGACCACAGCAGATGACTTCCAGGAACTCCCTAGGTGACCCTTGACAGGACCACAGCAGGTACAGGCAACCCAATGGGAGGCACCAAGTTAGGACCCACACTCCTGTCCCCACCAGAAGGAGGCCCAGCACAGTGACCAGGGCAAGGCAGCCCAGAATGAGGTGCCGGCTGAATTCCCCATAATCTTCCGGAAGTCCAGAAGTGGGTGTGTGAGCACAGCCCCTTGGGAATAAGCCCACCTGCAGCCCATGGAATGTTCTGGTCAAATCCGGCAAATTCAGCTCTGGAAGCTGTGGGATTCCTTGGACCACACTGTGGACTGGGCAGAAACCCCTCCTGCTGCAGACCAAGCTGTGGACGCAAGAAGCAGCCCATTTGCTCCCTTCCCTTTGCCTCTCTGGGCAAGACACTGCCCCACCACCGCTGGCGCTGTCCCTGGTCCTGAAGCACACATCCCAGTGCAGCCGGGCACAATGGAGGTTCTTCCTGGTGGGTCTTCACCATTTCAACCAAGCCCCCAGTGAGCCACCACTGAAACCTGCATCTACTACTCACCACCTCCTTTCCACACAAATGACATGGCCAGGCTGTCCTGTGTGTTGAAGCTGAGTTAACAAGTTCTCAAATGTTCTCTGTTCATCTTTTGTTTTGCTTTGTCTTATCTGGGGATTACACACCCAGGGCCTCACGGGTACAAGGCAAGCACCTGGGACCCGGGCCACACCACAGCTCTGTCTGTCTTTAAGGACACTGACTGTGTTGGTTTTTCTCCTTCCAGTTGCAGGTGAACTTGCTGTCTAAGTTTCTGCTGATTGCCAAATCGTGCTATGAGCAGCGGAACTTCGCGACTGCCATGCAGATCCTGTGTGGGCTGGAGCACCCGGCCGTGAGGCAGTCCCCTGTGCGTCACGTGTGGCTGCGGGCTGGGGGTCCGGGCCGACACGCAGCCACAGAGGTCTCACCTGTGCTTCCATCTCAGGCCTGGAGAATCCTGCCTGCCAAGATCGCGGAGGTCATGGAGGAGCTAAAAGCTGTGGAGGTGGGTTTGTGTGTTCGCGCGCTGGGCAGAGCCTCCCTGGGGAGCCCATACGGCAGGGCCTACATCATGGCACCCCACACAGCAGCCCAAACCCAGCCACCCAGAGTCAGGGTCACCTGGCCTGGCTGGTCTGACTTCCCAGCACAGGCCACAGGTGCCCACACAACAGGTCCTGGGTCTGCAGCTAGGGCCTGAGCCTGGCCGACCAGGAGGCCTGCTCAGTGGCACAGAGGTGGCAGCCTGAGATGATCGACGCATAAACACAGGTGAAGTAACTGGGCACTTCCTGCAGTGATGCGGGAGCCCAGAGCAGCGCCAGCCCATGCCTGGCCTGAGCTTAGGGCCAGCCCCAGCCCTGGGAGGCCAGCATGTCCTCATTGCACACATGTGACCTGCAGCAGCTGGCACAACTCACATCTGGGAAGGGCAGGCCACTGGCTCCTCCCCGGAGTCAGTAGAGAATGGGATTCACCATTCAAGCAGCACAAAACGTAAGGCTAACCACGGCTGTGGGAGCAGGGCCTGGCAATCCACTCCCAAGGCAATCCCGAAGCACTCAGCCATTGAAAACCCTATGAGGGTCGCTATGAGTCGGATACCGACTCGACGGCACACAACAACAACAACAACAACAACCACGGCTGACGGTGTTCAGTGCCACCAAGCTTACGACATCTGGGCTTTGGGCCCACAGTCCAGGAGCTCTTGGTTCATTTTGGACAGGATGCTCAGAGTGCTAGTGCACGGCCCGTGTCCTTGGAGTACAGGCATCCCGGGGACAGGGCGGCTGAGCCTGGGCTGACCACTGCCCTGTCTCTTCCTGCCCACACCTTGGCCGGGCCTCTAGGTCTTCCTGAAGAGTGACAACCTGTGTCTGATGGAGGGCCGGCGCTTCCGGGCCCAGCCCACCCTGCCTTCAGCTCACCTCCTGGCCATGCACATCCAGCAGCTGGAGACAGGAGGCTTCACCATGACCAACGGCGCCCACAGATGGAGTAAGCTCAGGTGAGGGGGCGTCACCTGACCAGGGGAGCCCACAGGAGCAGCAGGCTTGGGGGTGTGGGACTTCGCCTGACCAGTGGAGACCACAGGCCCACAGCTGTACTGGGCTCAGGTACCTGCCTCTTCCCGCTCTTCAGAGGCCTGGCCACCTGCCCTTGCTCAGCCCTTACCCTGCCCCACCCCTAGGACCCCCATGCCCCCTCCACCCAGGTGACCGCCAGCCACTTCTCTGGAAACCCCCGTGTGTTTTCTGTACTTCCGGTGTCTGTGGTCCTAACCTCCCCACGAGCCCCAGTGGCCGCCAGCCTGGGGTCCAGATTCACCACAGCCCCTCTGCCGGTGCTGTCGCACTGAGGCTGCAGGTGTGCAGCCTGCCCCGGCCCTGGGCGTCCCTCTCTCTGCCTCTCCTTGGGGCCCTTCTCCCCAGAGCTATCCACATGAGACCCATGGCCATTCCTCAGCCTGTCCCTGGGTCGCGCTGCTCACCTGCCCAGCACACCTGGGACCCTGGGACCCTACATGCTGCTAGGAAGCACAGACCACAGTCTGGTTGTAAAACCCATCGCTGTGACTCCTGGGGGTTCACACAGCCCAGACCTCAGAGGAGCCTGGCTCTTGTTGCCTCAGGAGGCACTGGCCAGGCTGGCCTCTCCTTGGAGGGCCAGGCCCTGTCCAAAGTGCCCCCTGGCACTATGTCAGAAATATAGACAAGTGTGTCCTTCCACAGTATCAGAATTTATTGAGTAGCAATAAATTCACAGACTATGTCAATTTCATTGGCTTTAATCCACCAGGCACTCCTGGTTTCATTGGACAGCCATGGCCATTGGTAATCACGTTCTTTTATTCCACCCTAATCACTAACATTAACTCCTAGATCCCACATGACGCTCTGCACAGTTTTATACATACACGTGTACACATGGCTAATAAAGAGTTCCTGAGGCTGCAGAGTCCCAGAGGCCGAATGGCAACAGAGGCCCAGGTGGAGCTGATACAGATGCAGGAAGTCTCTGTGGGACCAGATGTCTCCTGCAGACCTGTTCAGGGTACACAGTTGTCAAACGCAGGTCCCCGTGGCAGGCAGTCAGGTGTCAGGTTGAAGTGGCCATGGGTTGTGGGCAGGAGAAACTGCTCAAACCAGAGCCTGGGGACAGAGGTGGGGGTCCTTGGTGACAAGGCTGGTGACGCGTGGCCAGGTGATGGTCAGTGTGCCTGTCACGTCTCGGTCTTGGGGTGCTCCTTCTTTTCTAGTCCCAGGTGAGGGGCTCCATCTGGGGTGACCGAGGAGCTGATGAGTCTGGTGTTTTCCATATGATTTGATATGTACACGAGTATCATTTATTGGTACAATAAGTTATTTATCAGGTTGTGCCCCCTGGAGTGCTGGCAGACTTGGTTGTTTACTTGTGTAAACATCATTCTGTCTTGGCGCTTGTACTTGCAAGGTAATAATTGAGGTCAAAGCTGTTGCTTTACAGAGCTGGGCGCCATGGCACATGCCTGTAATCCCAGCGGCTCGGGAGGCGGAGGCAGGAGAATCGCAAGTTCAAGACCAGAGGCAGTCTGCATAATTTAGCGAGATCCTGTCCCAAAAAGTAAAAAAAATGGGCTGAGGGTGCAACTCAGAGGTCCAGCACTTGCAGAGCATGCAGGCGCGAGGTCCTGGGTTCAACCCCCAGTACGGCAAAAAAACAAAAACAAACAAACAAAAAAAAACTGTCGCTTTACAGAACAGAGTACCTCAAGGCTGGGCACAGCCTGACAGCTGCTATACAATGCAGAGCAGGGCTCAGCCTGACCTCCACAGCGTCCACAGCCTCCCGAAGTGTCCTGGGCCCCTAGGACTGGCCTCCCCTCCCTCTCATCCTCCATGAGCTCCCACCCTCCCATCTCCTCTCACTCCTCTCTCCACCATCTGCACAGTGGTTAGGTGCAGCCTGGTCAGAGCTCAGCCTTGCTGAGCAGATAGGGCCCGTAGGACCCAGTGCATAATGGTTCCAACCAGCTCAATGCAAGTAACCCTTTTTATAGTCACCAACTTAAAAAAAATGATTACAATTCACTAGTAGTGCACACTTATTGTGAGAAAAGAAAGCCCATGTCAGCAAAAAGGAAATTAAAGACGTGAGGTAATGCCACCATCTGGAAAGAATATGGGCAAAGATCTGGTGCCTGCTCTTCTCGGCTCTGTGTTTGGGTGGATGTGACTGTCCTTTAAGCAGCAAAACTGACGCCATTCAGGCTGCATACACTGGTTCTTCATCCACTTGGTGGGAGTGCCTGTCTGCAGGGTCTGTGGTCTCCCCGGCAGGAGTAAAGGCTTCAGGCCGGGCATGGTGGTGCATGTCTGTAGCCCCAGCACTTGGGAGGCTGAGGCAAGACTGCCTCAAGTTCCAGGGCAGCCTGGACTATACAGTGAGTTCCAGGCCAGCCAGGTCTACATGGAAAGATCTTGTCTCAAAAATCCAAAGGGAAAAAGAAGAAAAAAAGAGTAAGAGCTTCTTCTGAGTTCCCTACTGTGCTGGCCACCAGGGGTGGTGTGTAGGCCACCGTGCAACAGCCAGTCCTCCAGGGGACGAGCCCCAGTGAACAGCATGTGCAGCCCCCAGGGTGTAACACTTCAGGCTGCTCTGGGCCACGGAGCCATGAGTGGTGCCACGCAGAGAACCCCTTGTCTGAGCTACATCTTCCTCCCAAATGCTGAGCCACCGGTGGCCAGCACTGTTTCTTCATGTTGGGATCCTGAGCCCAAGCAGAGCCTGAGAGAGGTTTTCACTAAGCACTTGAGTACAGAGTGGATGGGAGGTGAACAGGTCCAGTCACGACCTGAGGCGTGACCTCGGAAACACGTGAGAAAACGTGCCCTTTGGTGTCTGTGCTTTGGAGAGGTTTGGTTTCAGTCGTTCCTGAGAAAGCATTACGGATCGCTGGCGATGCCACACGGTCCTCCGTGATCTCGTGCCAGCTAACATGTCTTTTCTCTCCCTGTGGAAGAAACATTGCCAAGGTGGCGAGCCAGGTGCACGCGTTCCAGGAGAACCCCTACACATTCAGCCCCGACCCCAAACTACAGGCGTACCTCAAGCAAAGGATCGCCCGTTTCAGCGGGGCCGACATTGCCCTCTTAGCGGCAGACAACAGGGCCAACTTCCACCAGGCGGCGAGCGAGAAGCACTCCCGGAAGATCCAGGAGAAACTGCGCAGGATGAAAGCCACGTTCCAGTAGCTGAGGCGCAGCCTGCATGTGGAGGTCCAAGGGGGACCGGACTGTGGGAGGTGGCTGGGAAGTGGGGAACTGGCCAGGCCACCTGGTGGGCCTTTCGGCACCCTGTGCCCTGGGGAACACCCAGCACCCAGGGAAATATAGCTTTCAGCACTTCCGGATCCAGAGGTGGTGGCCGCGAGGGGCTGGCCAGGCCCTCCACAAGGGCGCAGGGCTGACTCCCACCCAGACTAAGCCCCGGGGCAGGGTGGGCAGAAGGGTTAGGAGTGCCTATTTCTGCAAGAATTTAAGAATTAAACTTAAAAATGAAAACGGAAATAGAATAAGTAAACTTCCCCGAGTTTCCTTCCTACCTATGTCTCCTAGATGAATGATTCTCACCTGTTCTTCAGCCAATCCAAGCCCTCTAAACAACCCAGCCCCCACCCACCTCTGACTTAGACCTCAGACTTAACTGCTCACTGAGTGATGTTTCACGTCCACTCAGCAAAGACCAAAATGGATCTCTGCACCCACGGGCACCAAGGGGTCTGGACCCTTCCATTGGCACCCATAGCTTCTGGACAGCCTGGCCCTGGAGGTTCATGCTCCCACCCACCCCCAGTTCTCCCCCAAGAGACCCCCACCACCCAGCCCCAAGTGCCCAGCAAGTCGGGGAAGCAGCCTGCCCCAGTCACGCCTCCTGCTAGGGACACTCACCCCGTGGCCCACTGAGAGGGACGCTGGCCAGAGGCTCTGCCCCCCAGAAAAGGGCACTGTACGTCAACAGCAGTTCCAAGGCAGGGAAGCCACCCAGTGGACCCCGCGCGCACCCCTCCACTGCCTCAGCAGCCAGCCGTGCATGCAGACACCTGTCCATCCTGTTCCCTCAGCTCTGCACGCCTCTAGCGCTTTGTCAGACATGAGGATGTGAAGTTTGCTGCCCCCTGGCACCAAGCCCTTCCCCAAGTCCATGGTCTCTGACAGCTGGTGCTGAGCATCGCCTCAGTGGGTGGGTGGGGACCCTCTGGCGGGGAGCCTGGAACAGGACGGAGTGCAGCAGGTGGGCAGACTCGCCTGGTCAGCCCCACACTGGCAGCCAGATCTCGTAGGTACCTGGTGCCACCCAGGCTCTGCCTGCCACAAGACCCAAAACTGTTCTACATTTCAGTAACGGTGATCCCGTATGAAGCAGCTAGTGGTACTTCTAGGAAAGCTGTGACATGTGACAAAATGCTGGACTTTTTAATGACAAGATGTGTTTCCCACATGAATTTCCACATGGTTGTAAGAGGGACTTGGCGCCTGGCCATTTCTGGGTTTTTCTACGAGAGTCATGCTCTGCTGATCAATGCCTAGACTTTCAGATTCTGTATTTAGTGCAGACGGTGATTGGCACAAACCAGCACTCCACCGGTGCTGCCTCACTGCATGGGGAAGTGAGCGGGCTTTCGGCTTCATTGGCATTTGCATGGCGCTCTGATTCCGTGCGGAACAGGTTTCTAAATAAAGTCATTTCTACCAAGCCACTACGGCATGGCTTGTTCTGTGGGTCTCCAAAGTGACGCCCACTCTGAGGCTAAGGGGATCTTCTTGGCCACGTGAGGACTGACTAACAGGTGCCCGGGTACTTGAGGTAGGACACATGCCCAGCCCAGGACACAGAACCAAACTCCCAAGTCACACCACATCCTTGGTTACACTCACACCCTCAAGGGCACCAGGGGCTGCATCTGGCAGCTTTGCTTCCAACTCAAGCCCCAGAACCCAAGACTCCCAAGTTCCCAGGCATGCGAACGAGCACACACGCCCTCCTGCCATGGACAGCAGCTTACTTCTAGCGACAGCTGCAGGAAACAGCCCGCCTGCCACATCCCGCAGGGCTGTTGTTCTATAATCTGCCCCAGCCAGTCCCCATCCAGTAGTCTGTGGGCAGGACAGAGCTGGACCCGTGTCTCAGATAAGAGTGAGGTGGGGACACTCTTTTTATTTCATTTTATTTATTTATTTATTTGCAGTACTGGGGGTTGAACCCAGGGCCTCACACTTGCATGCTCTGCAAGTGTTGGACCACTGAGTTGCACTCTCAGTCCATTTTTTTACATTTTGAGACAGGGTCTCGCTAAGTTACGCAGACTGCCTCTGGTCTTGAACTTGCGATCCTCCTGCCTCCGCCTCCCGAGCTGCTGGGATGACAGGCGTGCGCCACCGCGCCCGGCTCTAAGTGGGGACACTCTTGAGGGAGCTTGCATCTCAATGTAATCATTTAGGATTAGGAGACACAGTGAAACGAGGGCTCCAGGCCGGGGGCTCTTAGAGTTTTGGGGTGTAAACTATGGATGCTTTTAAGGAAAGCACTGACAGGTCTTTAGAGGCGTTCCCATAGAGAGAACCCAGCCACCTGCGGGTTACCCCAACAAGGACGACGAGCCGGCAAAGTCGCGCTGACGTGGACACTGGCCGCTCTGGGCAGGTGTTTCTGTCCTCACGGACCCCAAATCACTGAAACCCTAGTCCTCTTTCCCCCGGCTTCCCTTCCTGAGCCTCTGTGCCAGGAGGTATTCTTACTACACCACAAGTTGAATAAACTTGTTGGACTTGGTGCCGTCAAGTCAGGTCCAACTCACAGCAACCCCTAAGTACAATAGAAGGCAACGCTACCCAACACCGTGGCATGCACACAATCTTTTTACGTTTGAGCACACTGCTGCAGACACTGCTTCTTCTCATTTTGAGTCATGCCAGATCAGCAAAAGGAGGTCCCAGGGGCTTTACTCCATTCTCATTATTAAGGTCTACTCTGAGAAGGCAACTCTTCCCCAGTAGTCTTTTGCATGCCTTCCAGCCTGGGGGACTCATTTTCCAGCACTATAGAGCAGAGCTTCTCTGCTATTTATAGGGTTTTCAAAGGCTAGTTCTTTCAGGAGTGGGCTGCTGGGTGCTTTTCCCTAGTTTGTTTTAGTCAGGAAGCACGCCTCGAGTTTGCGATCCTCCTGCTTTTGCCTCCAGAGTTGCTGGGATTACAGGTGTGCACCGTGGCACCTGGCCCTCACCACTGTTGTGGAGTGGTTCATTCTGCTGCAGGAGACTATCAAAACCCAGGAGCAGGATGTTAAACTGATCACCTCCCCGACACTCGGCTCCGGTCTGTAGAAGCAGAGTTCTAACAGCTGCCCCACTGACAGTGAGGGAGTCATCCCCATGCTAGAGACAGCGGATTCTCATCTCTGCCCGGACTTGTTCTGCCCTTCTGTTTGCTGCATGTACACAGACCCTCACCCTTTCCTCTAACCTTTCCTGGCCCCTTCACCTGGCTGTCCACTCAGCGCGCTCACCGGAAGCACTGGGAGGTCCTGTTAGGCCACACTTGCACACAGTAGTTCCCGAACGGATGTTCCGGAACATCCACCTACTCCTAATCCTGCTCACCCACAGGCAAAAGCTGCAGGGTGCACCGGGTCTGTACTTTAAAATCGCTGGGGGAAAAATGGGCTGAGCTTGTGCCTCCCTGGCAGAAAGTATACTTATCATGCACAAAGCCCTGGGTTTGGCCCCCAATACTACCAAAAAATAAAATAAGATAAAATCTCCACAGTGGCTCCATCAGTGCCAACATCCTTTTGTGGCCCAGCCCTCCTCCGATGGATCAGTTCCCCATACCTGGAGTTTTGCCTTTTCCATGTCTTATGAAAGGAATAATGTGTAGGTAGTCTCAGGGTCTGCATTCTTTTGTGTGGGGGGGAGGTTTGCTGAGGATGGAACCTAGGGCCTTGCACACAGGAGGCAAGTGCTCTACCACTGAGTTACATCCCCAGGTCCCTGGCTCCTTTCACCTGGACAAGTGCAATTAAAATTCTTCTTGTTGAACTGGAGCCAGGTAGCCCTGAACAGCATGAACAAAGCACAGCCCTCACTCATCACATGCTCAAAGGGCTTACGGGTTTGCACAAGTTTCGGCAATTATGAAAAAAGCTGCTAGAAACGTTTGTGCACTCATTTCTGGAGGACGTGAGTTTTCAACTCCTTTGGGTAAACGTGGAGTGAGATTAGCGGACAGAGGGTGAAGAATTCAGTTTTGCAGGAAATCACCAGACTGTAGGCAAAGAGGCTGCTGTGGTTTTGTGTCCCCACCAGTACTGAGGAAAGCCTCTGTCCCTGAACATCCTTAAAGGCACACGGTGTGCCATTCTGGATTTGGGCCACTCTAATGGAATGTGCTGTATCACTGTGGTGTCCGATCCCATCAGATCTCAGAAGCTAAGGAAGACCAAGCCTGGTTAGTACTTTGTTGGGAAACTGCCCAGGACCACCAGGTGCTGCAGGCTTGGGAGAAGAACCCATCAATCCACTCCCAAAAAACAATCAGCCATTGAAAATCCTGTGAACAGCAGAGAAGCACTAACAATAGTGGTTTGCCTGTTGTATATAGGGTTGCTATGAGTCAGATACTAACTTGACAGTTCCTAGCAACAACAACAGGGCTGGGATTTAGCTCAGTTGGTAGAGTGCTGCTCTGTAGTCTCTGAGGTCCCAAGTTTGATTCCCAGCACCGCAAAAATGGGAGAAGGATGTGGCAATCCACTCCGGAGGCAATCCCGAAACAATCAGCCATTGAAAACCCTATGAGAGTTGTTATGAGTCCGACAGGACTTGACAGCACCTAACAACAACAAACCAACAACAACAATGGGAAGGTGGTGGTGCCTGACAAAAGGTGGTGAGCACCTTTTCTCCACTTGCCATTTGCAGCCCAGGGATGGCACTGTGCTCCCCAGCATACAATCTTCTCATCTGCAAAGAATAACTATCTCATCTTCCTTTCCAATCTTTATATATCCATTTCTTTTTCTTGTCCTACTGCACTCACCAGGAATTCTACAATGTTGAACAGAAGTTATGCTTGCCTTAGCCCTAATCTCTGGGGGGAAAGTCTGATATTTTATGTCACCCATAATATTAGTGCCTGCAGCCATACCACTGTGGCTTCCGGTCCCATCAGATCTTGGAAGCTAATCAGGGTCAGACATGGTTAGTACGTGGATGGGAGACCACCTGGGAACACCAGGGGCTGTAGACCTGGGAGAAGGACCTGGCAACCCGCTCCCAAAAAAACAAACAACCATTGAAAACTCTATGAATAGTAAAGAAACACTGACAATAGTATTTCTCTGTTGTACACAGGGGCCAGCTATGAGTTAGACTCCGCCTCAAGGGCACCAACCAACCACCACAACATAATGTTAGTAGATACACTCTACCAGGCTAAAGAAGTTTCTTTCCGTAGTTTGTGTGAATTGTGACACTAAGTCCAAAAAGGGGCCACAGCTTCTTATCAGATCTGTCCCCTAAGCGACCTGCTCACAGTAATAATGATCATGTGCATTTGCCAAAGCCCCCAGCCAGGATGAGCTGGGGTGGGTGGCCGTCCCACATGCACACCAATTACACCTGGGAACGTGCTTGGATGTGCTAAAGACAAAAAGGCAGCCACCGGTATTTTGCGTTTCTGTAGGTCATCTGGAGCTCTTTATGGGCGGTAATTAAAGGGCATGGCACATGCGTAAAAACTAAGTGACCCCTACTCGCCTTCCGCAGGTCACCGTATCATATTGTATCTCAATTAAATGGCTTTAAAAATAGGACCACTATTGTTTTACAGGTTCTTCCCCGTCAGACAGGGGCAGAGTTGTGTACTCATGGCGTAGGGGACCAAAGGAAGGGCGAGCAAGCCCAGGCTCAAGGACAGGGCAAATTGAACTTGGCGGTCGGAGGGGGAGGGGAGGAGCGGGGGCGGGGCGGGGTGGAGCGGAGAGGCCCGGAGGTGGGAGGGTCTCGTAGACCCGGCTCCAACCCCGACGGCAGCGTAGGGTCTTCAGAGCGCGTGTGGGCGGTGCGGCCGTCGTCCGCCTCTCTCGTCCTGCCGAGGCCCCGGAGTCCGCGCGCCCCGCCCCGGCCCCGGCATGCTGCTCCGGCCCCGGCGGCCGCCCCCGCTCGCGCCCCCGGCCAGCCCCGACGACGAGCTGCAGCCGCCCGGGGACGGCCCGGGGACCCCGCCCGGGGATGCTGCCACGCCAGGAGGGCCGGCGGAGCCCCGGTCGCCCAGGTCGCCCGTGTCCCCGGGCTCGTCGCAGCGCACGCCATGGAGCGCCCGAGAGACGGAGCTGCTGCTGGGCACGCTCCTGCAGCCGGCCGTGTGGCGCTCGCTCCTGCTGGACCGCCGCCAGTCGCTGCCCACCTACCGCCGCGTGTCCGCCGCGCTGGCCCGCCAGCAGGTCCGGCGCACGCCCGCGCAGTGCCGCCGCCGCTACAAGTTCCTTAAGGACAAGCTCCGCGACGCCGACGGCCAGCCGCCGGGGCCCTTCGACGCGCAGATCCGCGAGCTCATGGGGCTCCTGGGAGACAACGGGCAGAGGCGGGTCCGCCGCCGGCCCTCCGGGCCTGGGCGCCCCCAGCGCGGCCGCCGCCCGGCCCCCACCGCCCCCGCCCCCGACGAGCCAGGTAGGCGGGACCGTGGGGGGAAGCGCTGTGCCTGGGGCGGGGGGGTTGGGAATCCGGGGTTTCGGTTCCCCCCGACCACGCGCTCTGCTCCCCAGGCGCCGCGCCACATCCGGCCGTCCGGGAGCCCGACGCCGACCCCGCCTGCGCGCTCAGGTTCAGCCCGTCCCTGCCGAAGTCTGCGGGTACCTACCGCGCCCCTGGCTCCCCGCCAGCCCTCGCCCCCACGGCCCTCTGCACCCTCGACCCCGAGTCCGGCCGCGACCCCAGCTCCCCGCCTCCGCCAGACCCAGACTCCGACCCAGAGGACGCCGACGAGCCGCCAGGCCTTCCCGAGGGCAGCGCGCCCCCGCAGGCCGCGCCTCAGTCGCTGAACGCCGCGCTGCTGCAGACCCTGACGCACCTGGGCGATATCGTGGCTGTTCTGGGTCCGCTGCGCGACCAGCTGCACACCTTGAACCAGCACGTGGAGCAGCTGCGGGGCGCCTTCGACCAGACGGTGTCTTTGGCCGTGGGCTTTATTCTGGGCAGTGCGGCCGCCGAGCGGGGCGTCCTGGGGGAGCTGCGCTCCTGAAGCCTTGCCTGCGGCCAGCTGCCCTTTCTAGCGAGGAGCCCGGGTATGCCCTGACCCCTTCCTGCTTTCCCCCACCCCCACTCCCAGTTTAGGTACAGTCAATAAAAGGATTGTGTTTTCCGAGTTAATCCTGTGAATGAGTGCAGATCTCGCGGCGAGGTAGGAATGGCCCCCTGCGGGTATGGGCTGCAACGGTCAGAGCAAGGTTAAACTGTCTTTGGATCCTAGGAAGAGGCTACAGCTTTGACCCTAAGACACCCCGTGGCATTGCAGGCAGTCTTCAAGGGAAGGGCGCTACGCACGTGGTACCCGGTGCCAGGGTCCCTGTTAAGTGTCAGCGCTCTCAAGGTGCTGACTCTGCCCATCCGGAGCACCAGGCCCGCCGCAAGTGAGGACTGCCCTCCGCGGGAGGGGCTGGAAGACAGGGCGGGGCAAGGAGGCCCCAGGTCCGGCTCGCTCAGGGCAGAGCGCCTCCGCCCCAGGCTGTGGGTGGGGCGCCTCCAAAAGCCTACCTTAGCCAGTCTGGAGCCACTGGGCTGAACACTGGATTCTTTGGATCCTGGGAAACAGGAAGAGCCAAGAACACAGCTCCTAGGAAGGTCCCCATCTCGGCCCAGGGAGGTGACTGGTCTGAGAGAGGCTGAGTGGGCACGCTTGGGGCAAGATCCCTGGGATTGGAGAAAACATAACCAAAGCCAGCTGCTCTGGGAGTGTTTCCGAAACTGCCCATTCCCGGGCCTTCTCTGGGCTGGTGCGGGTGGGGGAGGGCCTGGGTGGAGCCGACTGGAGGATGTGGCCCGAGGGCTTCACTAGCATGACAATGCGTGCTCCCACCGCACAATGGCCCCTTTCGGGCCCATCCGGGCCACACACCTAATCCAGGGGTTGGTGCTCAGCTGGCTTGGCTTACAGGCTGTCTGGAGGGGGCTCTCAATGGGTGGCAGGGCGCAGCCCCTCCCCCACATGCTTTTTCTGGAAGCCTAGAGTGGGTGGTGCCACACTGAGGCCAGGTGCAGGCTTCACATCAGGGGCTGTAGTGCTGTGTCCAAAACAGGCCGGGGAGCAGACCCGGAGCCGCACCCTCGTGTGAGACACTGGCCCCCGGGAGAACCTCCACGCCCCTAAGAGCCTGTTGGGCTTGCAGACGCAACTCCCACACACAATAAACATCCTGGAGGCTGCAGCCACTGCTGGGGACGCTGTGGGTGGTGGTCCTTAGATGGAAGGCAGAAGTGCCGCCTCCACCACCCATCAAACCTTCCTCCCTGCAAGAGGAGGGCATCACACCAAATGTACCCCGCAGTGAGGGTGGGACCCTTCTCTGGAACTGGATGAGATCAGGCTAGGTTGTCTGGGCTGACCCACCGGGAGCCTGAGCAGTTTTCACTGCCTTCCTCACTGCTCCGTTGGAAGAATGAATCTGACCCCTCCTCCTGCTCTGGGCCTGTCTTCTCATGGGATGAGGGGAGTGTTTTGGCTGAGTAAGTTAAGTCGCTCTGAGGATGTGGAAGGGGCTGGGGTTTAGCTCAGTTGGTAGAGCACTGCTCTGCAGTCTCTGAGGTCCCAAGTTCGATTCCCAGCACCGCAAAAAAAACAGAAGGAGGTGGCAACCCACTCCCAAGGCAATCCCAAAACAATCAGCCATTGAAAACCCTGTAAGGGTCACTGAGTTGGACGTGACTGGATGGTACCTAACAACAAGGATACAGAATACAGAAAGGTTCTCCTTTTATGTGGAATAGGCCCGGTAGTTTTAGCTCACCTGAGCTTCTGGGCTGGTTTCTTTAGTCTTTAAACCTGCCTGCAGTTCCCAAGGTCCCTTCTTGCTGACCCTGTAAGATTCCCTAGAGAGATGCCTGTCTCCAGCCCACATCAGAGGCCAGCTGTCCTTGGTGCATGCTGTGGCCTCACCTGTAACTGCCTCCAACAGGGTATCCAGGACACAACCTCAGATTGATACCCTTGTATCTTGCCACAGGCCTCTGGCCCAGGGCAGTCAACCCTTTTTGTATTTGTTTGCAGTAAAACACACCACACAATTGCTACCATCTTGTTGTTAGGTGCCATCCAGTCAGGTTCGACTCATAGTGACCCTGTGTAGAGATGAAACATTACCCAGCACTTGCCATGCCCTGCATTACTGTCAGTGCTTCTCTGCTATTCATAGGGTTGTCAATAGCTACTTGTTTTGGGAGTGGGCTGCCAGGTCCTTCTCCCTAGCCTACAGCACCCAGTGTTCCCAGGTGGTCTCCCTGCAGATTTCTGGTCCCGTGCCCAGGAGACTTCCCTTCCTGCTCTGAGTTCTGTGTTGCAGTGTGCTGAGGGGCTCGCCCACATGGGCCAGGACCTGCCCTTTCCCTGGCTGTCTTCCCAGTTTTGGCTCCCCACTTACTAGCCAAGTAACTGTTCTCACTTTCAGGAATTAACTAGGCCACTAACTGTTACCCTGAGCTGGGGACATGGCCCTCCTTGTTGGCCACTCTGTGGCCCCCTGAGGCTTCAGGGCTGCAGCTCTGGCCATTCTGCCTTTGCTTCTGCTTGGGGCTGGACTCCAGCTCCCTGCCTCACCACCCAAAATCTGTGCTGTGAGGTGGGCCTGTGGGTACCAGAGTCCTGATGTTTTCTCCTCATGTTTATGCATCATGGGAATCTGTGCCACCCGAGCTCTTACTAGCGATTCAGATATTGGTTATAAGGGAATAAATATCTTGGTGTGAAATTTTATTCCCCCTCAAATAGTCAAGTAGCGTTATCAGTTCAATCCCCAGAACAAAGTAATAATACATT
The DNA here is from genome assembly GCA_007922755.1 of Pedetes capensis. Classification (NCBI taxonomy): domain Eukaryota; kingdom Metazoa; phylum Chordata; class Mammalia; order Rodentia; family Pedetidae; genus Pedetes; species Pedetes capensis. The sequence goes on from VMDO01008519.1 coordinate 72,377, forward strand.
CCTTACAATTTCAACTTCACAGTTGCCCACCTCACTTTTCTGTATCTCATGATCTGTCCAGATTGTTCTGATTACCTCATCCCTACCACCAATAAATGCTTCAATGCTGTGCACTCTCAAGTCCCTGTGCATCTCTAGAGGTAGGCTGTGACATTCCTAAACGAGATCCTGGATCTCCACCTGGTGGGTCTGCAAAGAGTACATCCCTAGGGCTTAGGCGTGCACCCTCTCTAAGACTCGGGAGACACAGAGGCTTCCCGTTCAGTGCAGGCCTCACTCCAGCATCCTGAAGCTGTCCAGCCAGTCGGTGGCCATGCTGCCCACGATGCCCACTGTGGGGCTGTCTGTTCCCAGTCCCGTGCTGACGTTACCCAGCATTGCTTTCGCTTCTGATTAGTACCTGGTGAAGTTCCTCCGGGTTGTAATAGCTGATGGCAACAGCAGCCAGTTCGTAAGTGCCCTTCACCAGCCATAACCCCACTGCGGAGCTGGCCCAAGCTCTTGCCAGGCCTGGACGGATGTAACCCTCCTTTCCCATTGCTGGCAGCTGGCGATTCTTAGGTCTGGGCCTGTCTTCAGCCATTTATCCACATGTGAGCAATCGTCTTTCGAGTAGGTTTGTGTGCCTGTGAAGGTCTAGTGTATTCCTACATGATCAGGATAACCCATGGGTACCTGCTCCTCCCTCCTTCTCTTTAAGGTCTTGTGGCCAGTATAACAGAGGTCTCTGGTCTGCCTGGCTCCCCTGGGACATAGTTAATCCCCTGTATTTCCCGATCTATCGCATCTCCCTGACATTCACCATCCCTGGCATGGCTCTCCCGGGAGGTGGGAGGTGTTCCCTTTAGACACAGGTGACTGACATGGCCCAAGCCCCATGTCACTCACTGGCCCTACGCCTTTGCCTCTTCATGGTGCTTCCTGTGGCCGAGCCTAGGGCTGGCAGCTCTGGTTCCCTGACCGCACAATCCCTTCTGCCCAGAAAGCACACTGTTCCATGACCCGAGTGTGGTTCCATCTGGGGGCATGGTCCTTGGTCTGCAGTGAGCCTCTGGTGGCCTCTCTGGTCTCCACCAGCCGCCCTTTCATCTCTGCCACCACGGTCCTAGGTGGGGTCCCGGCCCACCATGTTTACAGAGGTGCTGCCTCTCCCTCTCTTATGACACATCCA
>VMDO01008519.1:73647-83752 GCA_007922755.1 Pedetes capensis
GGTCTCGCTAAGTTAAGCAGACTGCCTCTGGTCTGGAACTTGCGATCCTCCTGCCTCCGCCTCCCAAGCCGCTGGGATTTGTGCACCACCACGCCCGGCTAGAACTGAATTCTTTTTTTTTTTTTCCCCGGTACTGGGGGTTGAACCCAGGGCCTCGAGCCTGCATGCTCTGCAAGTGCTGGACCACTGAGCTGCACCCCCGGCCCATTTTTGTTTACTTTTTGAGACAGGGTTTCGCTAAATTACGCAGACTGCGTCTGGTCTGGAACTTGCCATTCTCCTGCCTCCGCCTCCCGAGCCTCTAGGATTACAGGCGTGTGCTACCACGCCCGGCTTTAGAACGGAATTCTTTAAACTAATTTCATTTAATTCAAGGCACCACCCATGTCTCAAGCTCCACATTGGACATTTAATTCCCTTCGTGTCAGTGCCCCACGTGCCTTAGGTTTAAACTAGTTCCACTGCAGGGTCCCATTCCCTTCACCACAGGTCATAGGCCTCGGTCTGAGGCCTGGCCAGGGTCCCCGCCAGGTCCTAGCACAAAAGAGACCGATGGACAGGGGCCCCTCTCAAGGTCACCTGTGGTTCCAGTTCATCAAAACCAGACCTGTCTTCAGCACCCACTCCTACCAGGAATGTTTCTTTGGGGAACATCTACAAGGCCACAGGGCCCACCTGCCAGGCCGCAAGCCCATCACTCACTGTGGACTGCCAGTGTAGGAGGTCCACCTACGGTAGGGTAGAGTGTCTCTGCCAGGCGGGGGAAGAGTGGACATGGTATCCTGGAGGTCACAAACAGAAAGCACACAGGTGCACGCCACACTGCTGAAAGCAAGGGCAGGGTGAGGGTGCCTGGAGCAGAAGGGTGGGCTAGATGCCCAGAGCCAGCCAGGACAGAGCACCAGCCACAGCTTCCCACCCACTGCCCACTCTCCCTTGAGGGGAGCCTAGGTGGTCATAATGGTGTCCATAGTGCAGTGCAGTAGACCAGACCTAACATGTCTGGGGATCAGCCCGCACCTGATGACCTGGGTCTTTTCACCTCCACTCTATGCTTAGGGATCTGGCTGCAGATGGCCTGTCTGCAGCCCCCACACTGCCCACACCGCGCAGCTGCAGACTCCTCCCACTCCCCCAGGCCCTGTCTCCCCTAGTTTCCCACAGCTTCCAAGAGCCCGTGTGAGTGAGGGTGGGGAGCCTTTCAGATTTGGCCCCCAGGACCAGATGCCCTGTGAGGGTCTTGGACCAAACTGACAGCTTCCCTTCCCATCGAACCCCTCCTGTCGCAACCTCTGTAGGCACCTCTGGGGCCCCCTCCAGAACCTCCCGGAAGGGGCTCTCTGGCCTGGGAGCAGCGCCTGAAGGAAAGGAAGGGAGCCTGTGGACCCAGACAGAAGATGGCCCCTACCCCAAAGGAGCACTAGGGGCGCGGCCGCTTGGAATCCAACACGCGCGCTGCCCGCTCACCGAGACTGCCCGGAGGGCGGGGCACGCCCACGCCACCTGCTCCCTCCCCTCCCCTCCCCCTGGAGCGCAAAGGGCCGTCCGGGGCTCTGACCAGGAGGCGGGAGGTGTGGGGGTCAGAGGCCGGAGTAGGTCCGGAGGGCGCAGCAGGTGGGGCACCTGGAGGGATGGAAGGGCGGGGACGGGCGGAGCCGACCACGTGAGGGAGGGGGTGGGTTAGCGGGGCCTCGGGGCTGTGGCCTGGACGTCTGCAGCTAGCGGGAGATCCCTTGGGGCTGAGTGCCGAGTGGGGAGGGCTTGGTGGGGAGACCCCGTGCTTTTCTTTTTCTTTCTTTCTTTCTTCCTTTCTTCTTTTCTTCCTTTCGTTCTTCCTTCCTTCCTTCCTTTTTTTCTTTCCTTCCTTTTTTCCTTCCTTCCTTTTTTCCTTCCTTCCTTTCTTTTCTCTTTTTTTCCTTTCTCTTCCTTCCTTTCTTTCCTTTCCTTTCCTTTCTCTTTCTTTCTCTCTTTTTTTTTTTTGCGGTCCTGGTGGTTGCACCCAGCGCCTCGTGCGTACTTTACGACCTCTCTGCCGCTGAGCTGCACCCGAGGAGGCTCGGCGAGTTGAACGGGTCGTGGCCGTTCTGGCGAGAAGCGGCAGGTTAAGGAGCTAGAGTGCGGGACTCGGGCCTGGATCATTTCGGCCCGTGGGAGGGCGAGGACTGCCGGGGCTTGGGGCCCCCTGGGCAATGCTTGGGGACAAGGAGCGCGCCTGATGAGTGCAGGCAACGCGGGAGCACATGCTGACCCCCGCAGGAGGGCTGGGCAGCCGCCAGGACCCGCAAAGCCCTGCAGCGGGTGGCCGTCAGAGCCGCGCATGGCTGCTCCGATGCCTCGCTAGAAGCTGAGCGGAGGCGTGGTGGGCTTGAGCTGCCATCGGGGGGTGCGGGGAGAGCCGGGCTGCTGGGAGCAAGGAGACGCCCCGGGAGTTCAGCAGCTAGAGCCTAGGGTGGAGGCTCAAGAGGGAAGAGCTCCCGGGCGTGGTGGCGCAGCCTGTAATCCCAGGGGCTCGGGAGGCGGATGCGGGAGGATCGCAAGTTCGAGACCAGAGGCAGTCTGCGTAATTTAGCGAGACCCTGTCTCAAAAAGTAAAAACCATGGGCTGGGGGTGCAGCTCAGTGGTCCAGCACTTGCAAAGCATGCAAGCACGAGGCCCTGGGCTCAACCCCCAGTACCGGAGGGGGGCGGGAAGAGAGAGAGAGGGAAGAGCTGTGCGACCCTGCTGAGCGGAGCGAGGTCACCTTCGGACTCTGGAGGGTCCCAGTGTGGAGTCTCCTCGCAGAGCTTGGGGGACGGGCGCAGAAGGGGCGCTGTGGGTGGGGGCGCGTGCAGGGCCGAGGGGCCACGGAGTGATTAGGACCGCCGCAGCAGTTTCGAGTATTAGTGATCCCCAGGCTTTGGAGCATACAGCGCGCGCGTCCCCACGGGTGTCCCGGGTCGCTGGAGGAATGGTCCGGCCTTTTTCAGGCACCCTGAGCAGCTGGGGGGGGCGGTGCTTACCTTTGCCCCGCCGAGGCGCCGCCCTGGAGGCGGCCCCACCCACGCAGCCTCTTCCAGGCAGCAGGACCATCTCCACTGTCGCGGTGGGTTCGCACCCCCGCGGAATATCCTCGTCCGGCCTCTGGCCTCTAGAGGACACTCCCGGCTACCCCAGGGCACTCTGGGGTCCCCAGGAGACGCCCCTCGAGTCTTGCAGCAGCGATGTCAATCAGCTTCTGGGAGAAAGCCGGACGGCTGCCTGCAGGAGGCGGCCCAGGCGACCTTCTTCCCAGAGGAACCCCCACCCTCACGTCCTGACACCCTGCGGGGCTGAGGAAAACCAAGGCAGCGGAGGTGCGATCCCTTCCCGGACCCTGCACCTGGGACCCAGGGTCTGTGGCTGGCGGGACCCCCTCAGGCCGTCAGTCTAACGGGGTCTCCCAGGCCCGAGCCTCCCATTCCCCCTTTCAGCTACCGAGGCTCGGAGGGCAGGGCCCCCGGCGCTAATCTTGAGCGACGCCCCCTCGGTCTGTAATCTACGCCAGGCGGGGTCAGCTCAGAGGTGGCCGTCGGGACCTGGCCGTGGCTGGCGCCAGCGCCCCTGGGGTTGGGAGCTGCTGGCCGTACCCCGTCTGCGCGGAAGCCAGCGTGGCTCCGGCCGGCCGGGGCACAGGGCAGGCCCCACGGGGGGTGGGTTCTGCAGCTCCGCCCTGCCTTCGGCCTAAACTTGGCTGGGTGCGCAAGTACACGCCACCCGAGAGCCGCCCCGGACGCAGGCCATGGAGTGGGGTGACCGTCCCAAGGGCGAGCCCAGGGCGTCCCCTCGAGGCTCGGGCTCTGGCCAGTGGGGAGCCCAGCACGCGCGAGCAGTCGGGCAAGGCCGGTGTGCCGCACATCCGAATTTGGAAGCGGGTTCTGTAGCCGCGCGGTGAGCCGCCCCGAGGGGCCAGACAGGGCCTGGAGGCGCCAAGTGTAGCGAGAGGGGCCGGCGGGCGCCGGAGAGTCTCCTCTGTGCGCCTCCGCCCCGGCTAGGCTTGTCGCAGCCCCCTTCCGGGAACGCTCGCCCCGCCAGACAGCCTGGATTCGCCGGCTGGCTGAGCCTGGTCTTGCCAGCCTGAACGCTCAGGTGTGCACACCTGTCGTCTCCGAGGGGAGCGCCGGCTCAGCAGTCGCGCAGGACAGGCTCCGGAATCCCCTACAGAGGAGGGGATGCCCAGCGCCCCCCAGGACAGGCCGGTGCGAGGCTGGGGTGAGAGGGACGGAGGAAAGGTCCTAGCTAGTCCCTCAACCATTGCTTCTCAATTAGCTGCCGACCGCAACCCCGCCCCTCCCCCAGACATCTAGGAGCCGAGGAGGTGTGACCCTTTTCCTTTGTGCTGGGAATGGCAGGCAATTAGGTACTACTTCTCTCGGGGATTTGCAGCCCCCTACCCACGCCCACTTTCCGAGCGTATAAATGCGGTTGCTGCTAAACCTGTGGTCATCCCGTTCAGCCAGCTCTGCTGGACCGCGTCTCCAAGACTGGGCGGCTCCCACTGTCCGCTATGCCTCCCTCCGCTCGGCCTGGTGGCCGCCAGCAGCCCTCCAGCTTCGGTTCAGTGGACTGGCTGTCCCAGAGCAGCTGCTCAGGCCCGGGCCAGGTGCCTGGCTTTGGGGAGATCCCTCAGACCTTCACCACCCAGGCGAAGCTCTCCGAGCTGACTGTGCGTGAGAAGCCGGCAGCTGGTAGGTCTGGTGGTGGGTCCGGTCCCAGCATGGGTCCCTCTTTCCCGGGCAGGGCTGGACTTTGGGGAGGGTCCAGGGGCTGGGAAGGCCCCACACCCCTGCTGTGCCTCTCCACATTAGGTAGGGGTTGGGGGCCTTCCTTCATGGGTGAGGTTTGGGGGCTTGTCTGGTCCTTTTCTCCTGGTCGGCGAGAGTGCCTCCCCACAGAGGCAAAACTCTTGCCCTGGGGACATGCCTTCCTCCAGCCCCTGCGGGGCCTCCCTGCTCTCTCTACCTGGTCCCTCAGCTGTGCACTCCACTCCTGTCCTAGGGTGGCTGAGGCAGGGCCAGCTCTAGTCCTCAATGCTGAACACCATGCTGAGGTCAGCATCTTTGCGCACGTGGTTTTCAGGTTCCGTAACCAGCCCTCCAGACCACTACTGAGGGCCATGAGGCCCCTCCCAGCCAAGCCACGTCGCTGGTTCAACCTCAAGCTTGAACCCATCCACATCCACTAGGGTCCTGTTGTTTATTTCTTGGGCTGCGGTGTCACCCAGGGCCTCAGGGGTGCTTAACAAGCTCTCTACCACTGAGCTACACCTGCACTTGTCCTTTAGTCTTTGTGACCCAATCATTGCCTTTAGGTTGAAAGCAATTCTGGGTCAGATGTGGGGCTTGTATCATCTGTAAACTCTCATTTAAGAAGGAGTTGGAGGCCACGTGTGGTGGCGCACGCCTGTAATCCCAGCGGCTAGGGACACGGAAGTGGGAGGATCGCAAATTGGAGATCAGAGGCAATCTGCATAACTTAGTAAGACCTTGTCTCAAAAAAAAGCAAAAAAATGGGCTGAGGGCGCAGCTCAGTGGTCCAGCACTTGCAAAGCATGCAAACGTGAAGCCCTGGGTTCAACCTCCAGTACTGCAAAAAAAAAGAAATAATAACAGGCAGAAAAGCGATTTATGATCTGGGCATGGTGGTGCTTGCTTGTAAGCCCAGCACTCAGGAGGCTGGGCCAAGAGGATCTCAAGCTCCAGGCCAGCCTGCACTGCATAGCCAGACCTAGTCAAGGAAGGAAGGGCAGACTTATAAATTTTGAAACTCATCAGAGTAGCCCACTGTGCAGCGGTTGATGTCTTAGAGAGTAAACCGTGGTGTGTGAGAAACAACAGGCCGTACTTCACAGCAGTTCAGGCCCTGGATGACGCTCCCCAGGGACCTTGTGGACTAAGTGCTCGCTGCCCAGAGCTGAGTGTGGACCTCGTGGTCTCAGGGAGGCGCGTACCCAGACACACAGAGGCTGCAAGCTCTGGTGCAGTCCATGGAGTGCTGCTTTGTGGGTTTTGTTTGTTTGTTTGTTTGTTTGTTTTTGGCGGTACTGGGAGTTGAACCCAGGGCCTCACGCTTGCATGCTCTGCAAGTGCTGGACCACTGAGCTGCACCCTCAGCCCATTTTTTTACTTTTTGAGACAGGGTCTCGCCTCTGGTCTTGAACTTGCGATCCTCCTGCCTCCGCCTCCCGAGCCGCTGGGATTACAGGTGTGAGCACCCGCGCCGAGTGCTCTGTACCGTGTCATTGAGATTGTCTCCATTCCTTGACAACTTGTGTAAATCTGAGAGTTCTTGCTTCCGACACTTGCCCTTGTTTGCCCACATAGGATTACAGTACAGTCAGCTGTCCCCTTGTTGTCAGAGGACATATTCTGAGACCCTTAGTGAGGAGTTAGTGAGCGAGCCGCACACCTGGTGTGCACGATGCTCTTGCTCTCCATGCCTGCAGTCTGGTTAAAGTTAGACACGGAGAGATGAGCAGCGGGGCAGACGGTAGGTGAGCTACAGCAGGTACTACAGCGAAGTCGCGTGAACCAGCCTTCCTCCTAGGTGGTCACTGTGCTCTCCCCTCCTCCCCCTGGGCAACTGAGACCTCAGTGCATAAAGCTGTGGGTAAGGGGACGACTACTGCTTGCTCAGTGCCTTTGTCCACCCAGCCGCCTCTCTCTGGACTCCGACAGGCCAGGAGAGCTGTGGCCCTGGCTGACCACCCGAGAGAGCCCAGCGCGGCCAGGCCACTGAAGGCGAAGCTGGGTGGGAAGTTTAACTTTCCTGCAGGAGCCCCTGGTGTGGGCACCTGGTCCGCCCATTCTGAGCAGGGCCCTGTGCTCCAAGCACGCAGCACTCACAACCAAGTGGACCCAATGCCCCATCCCTCCTCCCCAGGGTTAAGCAAAGAGCCTGGAGCTGCACGGGTCCCCCGTGTCCGCACGGCCTTCACCTCGGAGCAGGTCAGTGCCTTGGAGGGCACCTTCCAGCAGAGCCAGTATCTGGGCCCCCTGGTGCGCAGGAAGCTGGCCCAGGAGACGCGGCTGTCAGAGGTGCAGGTGAGGTGGGTGGGTGGCCGGCCCACGTTGGGCAGGGCAGGGCAGGGAGCCTGCTCTTGACTGCGGTCTGAGCTTGTTTTTTCCGCAGATAAAAACATGGTTTCAGAATCGCCGAATGAAACACAAACGCCAACTGCAAGACTCCCAGCTGAACGTCCCTTTGTCCCAGGCTCTCCGCACGCCTCTGGCCCTCTCCCCAGCCCCTGCCCCCGGCCGTGGCCTGCAGCTGCCATATGCCTGGGCACCCTTGCCCAGGCCCCAGGCTCCAGTGCTGCCTGCTGGCTCCTTCTGGGGTCTCTGCCAAGTGAAACAAGGCCCCATGGCTTCTGTGTGGGCTTCATGCCGAGGACAGCCCGTGAGGTGCCACCTCACAGACTCTGGAAACCAAGTGCACACACTGGGACCAGCCTTGTCCGGGGGACCCTGGGGCCACTGTACCCTGCCAGAGACGGAGGGTGCCTTTTGAGGAAGCACGTGGCTCCTTGGGTCCCACAAGAGTGCGTTTGTGTAGATCGTGCCTTGCGCCGGCCTGGAGGACGTTCGCCCTCTATGTTCCTAACACGGAGGCCCCCTTCGGTGGCTGCTGCTGTGCACCATCCTGTTCCACGGGTGAGGATGTGGCTCAGACCAGCGAAGACTCTGGAGGAGTTAGAGCTGCAGACGCCCCCCTACGCTGAAAGTTGCTGAAAGGGTCAGTGTAGAGGTAACTGATGGGCCAGTAAACAGAGTCAAAAGCCAGATGTAGGCTTGTTATGCACAGGGCTTTTAGCGTAAATGCAAGGATACTTTATTCAATAAGAAGTGTTAGGAAAACTGATTTTCCAGGTGGAAAAAATAAAGATTATAAGCGTTGAATGTAGAAGAGAGCCGTGGCAGGAGAGGAGGGTACTGCGTTTACAACCTTGGTGGAGCTCTGGAGGCTGCAGGGCTGCACAGCAGAGGAGCACCTGTGTTAGGCACAGTGGTGGTGGCCACCGTGGGCTCTGGGGGCTCAGGAATGGTACTCTGCCTGCTGTGGCCCTTGTGGTGATGAGGGACAAGGTGGAACCCAGAACAAGGACCTGAAGCTGTCACGGCTAGGCCCGGGGTGTGTCCCCCACAGCTCGCCCTCATCTGCGGGAGGGGCTGCCAGAACTCCGCAGCCTCCGCTGGACAGGACAGAATGGCCAGGGACAGGCAGCTTCCTGGGTCTAGACATGGTCCAGTGTGAGACCCAGGAACCCCTGGGGTCAAGGCAGGTGGGTCCATCACCCCCAGGAGGAACCTGGTGTGGCCACCCAACACAATGCACCAAACTTTAGGTGAGCACAACACGTGTCTGTGCCATCCTGGGGGGTCTCCGCCCTGTGGCCTGCGAGTGCCTGGTGCATGCAGTAGGGCACCCATCCCCAGACACAGCTCAGCTTGCAGGAAGGGGAGGACCTGCGTGAACCGCTCCCACGTCCCGTGGGGAATGGAAGTGTGGCCTGCCCGGAGGTGCTCTGTGGGAGCACAGCAGGTGGCCCAAGTACTTGGGTGCTGGGACTCTGCTTTCTCACTGTTCGGCTGTGTTGTCGGAAGTGTTTTCAGTGAGCACGCGTCTTGTGTAGAATCTGCAAGGAGCTGAGTGAGCCACTGCCATGCTGGCGCCCGATAGCATCTCGGTGGACTCCTTGTGGTCCTGGACACGGCTGGTCACACGACAGCGGGTGTCCCCTGTGACGTGTTGCCACCTGCACACTGTGCCAAGTACTCGATCCAGGGCAGCCGCCTCAGATCCACGCAGCCTTTGTCCCTGACTCATCCCCCGCTAGGTGAGCGAGGGCTCCAGGTTGGGACACTTCATGGTCCAGCCCACTGCACCTTCCACCTTGGGTCCCCCATAGCTGCTGCCTCTGGGGCTGGGCTGGGTCCGTAAGCTGAGCAGCTGCACCTGGGCCCGCCCCACTCTGCTGATGAGGAGTTGGGCACAGAAGGTGCCCTGCAATATCCTGGAGGGCCCAGCAGGACCTGAATGTCCAGCACAGCCCAGACCTGAGCTGGATGAACAAGTGCTTGCAAGCCTGGGAGGGGCTCATTCCCCAAGGGTGCCCGGCTGCCGCCTGGAGCTTCCCCAGCCAGGCTGAGCGGGACCCTGAGGATCTCCAGGAAGCAGCGTCACTGCCACGGATCTTTCCACTTGTGGCCTGGCACCACCAGCCCCAGCGCCAGATGGCCCAGCTGCTCCTCAAACCTATGGCATTGCTAGGACTCAGTGTCAGATGCTAGGACCCCTGCTGGCCTCTGGCCTGGCTGCAGCCTGTTTTCCCCTCTGGCTCACCCCTTTCTGCTCGTCCCTTGCCTGTCCTCCTGCTGCCCTAGTGCTGGGTCCCGCATCCTCTCTGCTCCCGGCTGCCACCCCACACCTGCAATGTCGCTGTCAGCAGGGGCGATCCTGACACGTCCCCCTCCTCAGTCGTTCCCAGGGCTGGTTGTGGACCCTGCCCCCAACGGAGCAGCCCTTGGGGCCGGGGGCAGGGAACATGATGCAGCACAGGGAGCCACCGGATCCAGGGGTGGCGGTGGCTGCAGGATCGCGGGCAGGAAGGTAGCAGAGCGGGGCTGGGAGGGGCTTGGCCTTGGCCCCACCGGGAGAAGCAGCGGGGACGACTCTGCACCTTGGCAGCTTCTGAGCAAAAGAGACCCCAGGCAGGTCCTCCACGTTGAAAGGCAGCTGGGTAGGTTCTTCCTTGTTGTTAGGTACCGTTGAGTCGGTATCCGACTCAGCAACCCTCATAGGGTTTTCTTTCTTTTTTTTTTTTTTTTTCTTTTTTTTATTAGAAATTTTTAATGTACATCATAATGTGATTCATTTTGACATGCTTTTCGTTGTGACAATTTTCATATATGCAATTTGATAAGCATTATTCATATAGGTTACCCCTTACCCTCCTCTATGTTCCCCCCCCTTCCCATCTAAGTTTCCCATCCAAGTCTTCTCTATCTTTTACTATATAGTATTTTTCTATATGTCCTTGGGTTCCATTTCTGTTTAAGATAGAAACTTTTCCTGTAGTGGTCTTTGTTT